>SNQJ01S0112084.1:28677-57351 GCA_010110895.2 Picea sitchensis
AAACCATTCCATTTGGTGTTTGTTTCACTAAGTGTAAAGAACAATGTTGGATAATTATAAGACGTAAGTTAGGTATGAGATATTTGTTACCTCTTTATTCCCTTTTATTTTAATGGTATCCATATTTTGTATTGATCAAATGAGGAATTACCCTGGAACTGATGCCATTAGACAAAAACTCAATCCTAAGGATAACTAAGGAGAAAAAACAACACACACTAATTAATCTAGGAGTCAAGCATGCAAACAAACCTTCTCACAAAGAAGCTCTAGTTGGTGATGGAATCCAACATCATAGGATTGATGCATGAAGGGGTTGAGTTTCGATGAGTGGGAAAGTTACATTGACAACCTTCTTAATGAACTAACGCCCGGGTGCAAGTTACCTCACCGAGCAGTGGGCAACCCTCTAAGGAGTCCGAGTGATTCTAGCCAATGTCGATCCCAGGTACAACACCACCTTCCCTGTGTTATCACCTTGTGTAGGAAGTATAAATGATTATGGCCTCTATGGTACCACCTACTATACCAAAGTAGCGGGGGGACAATCGAAATTCGACACCAAGACCAACAAAGCAGGGTTTATTACTCTGAGGGCCCCAATGCGACCTCGTGATTGACCCTTGTGTTAGAAGGGATTCCCAAAGTCAGTGATATAGAAACTTGATTTCACTCCCTAACTCAAGGATTTATATTTGTTTATCATCTTTGGAAAGTTATTCTCACAATCCTATTCCAAAGCTCTACACCTAAGCTAAGATGGGTTTGAAATCCCTAGAAAAGTTGCTAGATAAATTTTAATTAGCGCTTGATTTTAGGTTGTTGTTACTCAAAGGAGTGGTCGTGAAACTTATGGAGTTTTGACTCGACTCTTTAAACCAGGCAAGAGGAAAATGAAATGCAAGAATTTCAACTTCGATGAAAACTAGATATGGGAAGGAGCAAGAGGTTTTAAGCAAAGAAATAATTTATCGATAGATTACTATGTGTGTAGTACTGCTAATGACAAAAAGTATGAGCTAATTATCTATATAAATGGAAGAAAAATGACCCAAATTTTAAAAATACCATGAAAATGTCATAGTTCACTTAGTAAACCTATACAACATTGAATCAAATGTTAGCATTTATAACATAGCAAAATTTTATGATTATAGATACCACCATACACATCTTAAATACTCATAAGGATCACGGGGGATTCACCTTGTGGATGACCAAGAATTATTAAAGGGAAATGGGAAATGGGTACTCAAAGAAAGATACATAGGGACATATACCTCTAAGTGAATATCCTCAAAGTAAATCATCATCCTCATATCATATTTTAACAATTGAGTGGTGAAGTAAAAATGGATGTGGTGGGGTCAGCTAGCAACATGATCAACAATGGAAGTGATATCACCATATTTCATAATAATAGGGAATGTCATAGGATCAGTTTATGGGTCCTAAAGAGGCATAGATGGTACTTTCATATTCTTCAATTGTTTCCTTTATCAATAATAGTTGGTACAATATTGGGGACCTCTACATATTTGGTAAGTTGGTTTCAAATTAGTATAATCAAATCAAAGGGAGAAATTTTAGGGGCTCTTGGGATAACACGATCCAAGTGTGGGTTTCCCCATCTATCTTTACCAATGAAATATGGAGTAATATTAGGGTTCTAGACATCATTAGTGGGTGGAACAATAAGGTTTATCTTGGATATCCTCAAGTGAGGCTACAAATTAGGTGGAAAAGGAAATAGATTTGGTTGGATATTTGGGTCACCCAAGTACAAATGGCTTATTTGGTATAATTTGGAAAATTAATCTAATTCTGCATTAAAATGAGAACAAAACATTATTATTTTCCTTCTCCCACCCCTTCATACATCTATGGCCCTTTGTCATATCCCCTTTTGGGGTCATGGGAGCCACAACTCCAAAAACTCATCTAACAAACCAAATATAAATGCAAATGCAATTTATAATCAGTCTTATAGACCCAACATATTCAAGCAATCATAAACAGATTGGATTATGATTGAAGAAAAATAGTGCATCTATGTAATGCATTGATTTATGATCCTTTTATAGTTGGTTATAGAAAGAGTGAAAAAGTGAGAGAACACATGTTGGCTAACAAATGAGGCAAATTGTGTTTGAAAAGGTGCTAGTAAAGGCCCAATTCTATGTAAGTGATTAATAGTAAGCATGTGAAATTAGACACGAATCTTAAAATGTTTTTCATTGTAAAATACTCTTAATGAAGAAAATTCATATGGTTTTTGAGATAAAATTCATATGGGTTTTGGGTTTGAACTAATGAAGCATTATTCCCACAACAACAACAATCATCAATGTATGAAATACATGGGAAACATAACCCCCATGGAATTTTGATTTCTTGGGATCATGATCTACACGATTATGTTCTTTATGTCTTGGGATTCCTAGTTTGGAATGAAGTAGAACAAACAACCCCTTCATATATATGAGTGAACCAATATCAAGAAAAGGGAACACCCATCGACCTCCACACTATGGAAAATATACCATCTAAGAAAATCATTGACAAATAAATGGCAAAGGTGGCTAGAGTCCTCTCAAGAGTAGGAAGAAGTGAAAATGAGATGGCGTTGTGGATTCATGGTTCTAGTGTATGTTCAAAGGATATAGGATATCAAGAGGATGAGTCGATGGAGGAGTCAAAAGGAGAGGAAATTCATGAGCATGCCCTCAACAATACTACTCCTCCATTCTCACCACTATAAAATTTATTCATTATGGAAAAACTTGAGCAACTCGCACATGACCCTATCCGCTATTAAGTGATGAATGAAGCATGTGGGTAGTATAGGGTTAGGGTTATGGTAGAATAGGTTTATTGGGGACACCTTAGGCTTTTACTTTAGGCATTTTTTATTTTTTTTTAAATCATTGGAAATTTCAAGCGACAGTCTCGCACGCAAGTGTCGCTCTTGGTCTCGGATGGCCTTGCAATTCTATCCCAATCACACCTGCACCTAAGTCCCAGCGAAAACCAAGACACCAAGATATGAATGATTTTCTAGTTGTATTTTTAAAAGGCACATTGGTTAATTTGTTTTGTAAAATCATGGGAAATTCTGAGGGAACTGTGTATTCAATGGGTTTTTATCAGTAGTGACCTGGATCAAATCAATGAAACAATGTTAGATATCATTGAAAGAAAGGTTAGGGTAGCTTAAATAACATACCATTATTTCCCTCCTTTCCTTTGACAGTCTTGCGCGAAAGTCTCGGTCTTAGTCTCAGATAGCCCTCGATTCACACCTTTCCCTCGACAGTCTCATGCACAACTCTCGGTCTTAGTCTCGGATGGCCCTCAGTCTCAATCTTGGTCTCCACAGGTTTGGCTTGATAGTTGGGGTCCTCTGCCTCTATCAATGTCCAATTGAAATTTGTGGAATCGAGACTATTTTTTCTCAGGGTTTTTCTCTGCTCAGATTAGTCGCGAGGTTTTCTCTTCTCCTTTCTCCTCGGAAGGGGGTTTCGCTTGGTTTTTTTCTCAGCAGCTACAGTGGTCAGAGCACCAAATAATCAATGTAATAGATCTCCGCTCCAACCCCTCCCTCCTTTGAGTCTTTCAAATTTTCGAATCAAGGAGGTCGGGTCCACATTCGTGTGCAACTGATCTTTCGTTTCACATTTGTTTAAGTTTAATGTGGTGGTTTTGTTTTTTGTTTTTTTTTTTTGTTTTTTTAACGTTTATTATTTTTGTTTTTAATTTAATTTATATATATATATAATTAATATATGGTATATGGTTGATATGCATAATTTATTCCCCCCACTTGACCATAGAAAGTGCCTTAAGACAACCAGCCCCTATGCATAAGAACCTATAATAGTACCCACATTCTTCTTAGAGGCAAAAAGTTACCTCTAAAGTGTATTTTTTGTGGTTTGAGTTCATGTTCATGGCTAATAAGCCTTATATATCCATTTATGGTGTAAGTCCCTTGTTTTCCTCCCTTGAGTCAAGGCTCCGAGACCCATCCTTACTATGCAAAAACTCCTAATCACACCGATATCCCACTTGTATGCCAAAGGTCCACTTTAAAGGGTTTATGTTGTGGTTTAAGGCCTTGATTGTGGCACATTAGATCAATAATATTAATTTAGGGGATAATTCCCTAGATTTCTCCCTCAAACCATGATATGAGACCCACCTTTCATGCAAAAAACATTCTAATGGAACCCATATCCCACTCTAAGGATATTAACCTCCTATAGAGGGCATGTTTTGTGGTTAATGTGTATCCTTGTGCATGGCCATTGGTCCCTAGAATATGACATATAGGTCCTAAATTATTTATATAGAACCACAAAAAAATTCATAAGATGAAATAAATGCAATTTATATTCCATATCTAGCTCAAGCACCATGAACAAGTCCTCAGGTCACCACACAAGACCATGGATGGGTGAACAAGTTGTCATCAAGAGCCTTGACCAAGTCCTCAAACCAGCATAACATAACTTAACTGGCCTTTAAGAGGGATATAGGCATCATTATTAAGTTTTGTACATTGAAAATGGGTGTAGAGGCATAAACATGGCAAGTTGGAAACAATGGCCTAAAGGCCTAACTAAACCTTCTCGATCTCATGAACCACCATTGACAACACCTAAAACTCATGACACGAGTCCTCTCTAGGGAGTCTTTGGCATCCAAGTTGAATATGGGTGACATTATGAGGTCTTCTTGATCATCATGGATGGGTATTATGTTCATGACTATATTTGATGAAAGGAAACAAGAGTCTTCAACCCTAAACCTTGCTTCTTAAACTCAAGAACCATAGAAAAGTAGTCAAACCACCACATATGACCTATGTAACATATCATTCACCTCAAAGTGGAATTTGGGCACCATGAATAAGTTAATTTTGAACCAAGAATGGGTCTCAAGGTCTAACCAAGGTCAAGGGAGGGAAACAAGGGAGTACTTGTTCTCTACGTGAACATTCTTAGGCTTAAATTCTATGAACAACAACTACAACCCACACAACTTCTCAGGATATAGTGTTGGACAAGTCCTTGATCCATCACATAGGACCCTTGTAGGTTTTTTGGACTATTTGATGGATACAAGTACCATTATTAAACCAAAACATATGTTCTAAATAAAAATGTGTCAGACCCCCTGTTATCACTCCAAGAAACTCCTTAGGGTTGTAGGCTAAGAATGCTTGGTAACTTAAGAATATGGTAGATTTTGTATGCTTGGAACAATAGGATAACTCAATAGCTAATTAGGAATGGTTCTCAAGGTTGTAGTTGGTGTTCTTTAGAATCCAAAGAAGGATATAATGGTGCCATGAGTGGGTTTTGTACAACAATTCAAATGGGTCTTGAGGGCTTAAAATCGCGGGTTAAGGGGAAAGAAGGGTCTTAATCCCTAATTGGACCTTCTTGATCTCAAATTCCATGGTTAGGCTTGGAGGAAAAAACTTGGACCTATTTATTCCCTAAACATCACTTCTTGGGATCAATCACCATGAACAACACATTCAAATTACCATAACACAAGCCCTATCATGTAAGGGGTTTTTAGAATCAAATTTGGAATATATGGACTCAATTAGGAGGTTTTACACATAAGTATATATCATGGGATCTTGACCATGGTTGAGGAAGGAAAATAAGTTCCTCAAGATATTGTTGAATATTGTTGAGATCAAGAGCCTTGAATGAATAGTTCTCTAGGCAACACATGAGTCCATTGTATGGGTTGTTTGCAAGCCTATGAGTGTGTTATATGAGTTAAAATTAACATGATGAATGTTGTTGGAGGTAAGGTGTTATAGGGGTTAAGTTATAGATGATAGTGGTTATAAATTATAAGGGTATAAAGGTTATACAAGTGATGGGTTATATTAGGTTTTAGGTGTGATTGAGTTATAATAGTTAGGTGTTAGGTGTCTTAAGGTAATCCCTTAATTCATATACAAAAACTTGATTATAGAATATACATCAATTTTAAGCTCGTCACGACCTACTATGGGGTGTGGGTTGAGGGTTATAATGCTTATGGATTAACTTTTATAGGTGTTATATAAAGTTTTAGGATTAGGGGTTGTAGTGGTTATGTCTTATATTATGGGTTATAATGTAATGTGGAAGTGGTTATTTGTGTTGGGAGTCATGGGTTAGGAATGAGATGAGTTATAGGGTTATGGATTAAAGGATATAGGAACCTAATGTTATTTTAGTTAGATGCAATAGAGGTGTAAGGATTAGAGATTATATGTCTTTAAAGATACCAAGGGTTCTATTAGTTGTTAATGGGATAGAGGTTATTGAGATTATAGATGGTGGGGGATATGGAGAGGAGGGTTATATTAGGGTTTATAAGCTTAGAGGGTTATAAATGTTAGGGGTTATATGTTAACAATTACACATAAGGGTTTGTTTTATAAGGTGTTAGTGGAAACCTATTTGAACATATACAATTTCTGTTTTTAAGGTTGTTTTACATTAATGGTATGTAACTATTAAGGTGGATTATAAGGTGCATGTATGTTCTATGTATGAAGGTAAATCATATTAGTTGTGAGTTTGCTCAGATTTTACCTTTTAAAAAAATGTATTTCTTGTTTTTCTTAAATCGTCCCGGCTTGATAGATCATGTCTAAGATGATAGAGATAAGAATATTGAAATCTACCAATATCATACCAAAGAAACATTCCTTGCAGAGATAAGATTCTTGAAATCTACCAATATCCTACCAATCAAATGATGCTTGGGCCATAAGGGATTGTCAAATTTCATTTGCTAGCTAAGTCAGTTTAGAATTTGCATGTGACATAATACTATGATTCAATAGTCAAATTACTACATTTCATTGTCATGCATCATGTGTGAGGGGTTGAGCCACCACAAAGGAAACATACAAAGTGTTGTCTTATGAACAAGATATGGGTACTATCCATTTTGAGTTTGGCATAGAGATTGTTCTTATAGACTACTACATTGCACCATAAAGATATGGTACTATCCATTTTGAGGTTTGGCATAGAGATTGTTCTTATAGACTACACTACATTGCACCATATAAGAGCTACACTCCTTGCAAACCATGTAACACCATTCAGAAACATATTCACGACCTCTAAGCCCCATTCACAGGTCACTATTTCCCATGTCTAGTCCATAATGTAACAATGATGACATTTATGATGATGATGGCATTATTGATCATTCCAGGTATATTGCTCATTCATGAGGCCAAAATCATATCAACTCATGCATATTAATTTAGAACTTATTGTAGCATTGATTTCATTAAGCTAGCTTATTTTAACTATGTATTTCTCCATGTGAGAGAGAGAGAGAGAGTTAACATATGGTTGCCAATTTTATTTTAAAAGAGATTAATAATAGTTTATAATTGCATTTTTAATGACCCAATTCTTTGGTGACGGGGGTTCATAACCATATAGGGTTTTAAATTGGGTAATTTTGGAGGTAGAGTAATACATAATATCATACCAATATTTCGTTAGATGGAACGACCGCATCCATTTCCTTTGTTTATCCCATGTGTACATTTGAATATACTTGTGATGAATTAGCTATACTTTGAACCACCTCATCCATTTACTTTGTTTATCCCATGTAAATATTCTTGCGATGAATTATCTATACTATTGACGAACTTTTTTCATCGATAGTATAGCTAATTCGTTGCAAGATTCATTTCATATTTGGTTTATCAACTCAAAATTAAAATTTGATACTTTGCAAGCTAGTTGTACCCCAAGTCAAATACAAATATGAAATTAGGAATCATTAACATATTTACTAGAACATATGAAAAAGAGGGTTTATGGTTATATGATGAATTGATGATGGAAGAAAGTGGGTGTGTGAGTCAAATTTGAGTCCAGAAACCCTCCCATATCGTTAAGGCATGCGAATAGTCTATACATGTCAAATTTCAGTGCATACAGAAACAATTTGAAAAAATTTCAACGTTGGCCCCATTCAAAGTCACTGTTTCCCATGTCTAGTCCTACTACAATTTTCATTCCAGGTTCCTTTTAAAATTCGTTCGACAATACACACGTCCCCACATCTTCTACTGCAAGGGAGTATTTTTTTGGTGTTGATTAAAAAATCAACGAAAAAGAGGTATTTTTCATCACAACTATGACACACATACATTGTATATATATATTAATGTAGAACCTAAAAGAAAAATGAAGAAAGGCTGATGCAAACTTAAAACTTGCATCAACCAATTTGTGTACTTTGAAAGAAAAATAGTGTTTATGGTTTACCTGATGAAATGATGATGGAAGAAAGTGGGTGTGTGAGTCAAATTTGAGTCTAGAAACCCTCCCATATCATTAAGGCATGTGAATAGTCTATCCATGTCAAATTTCAGCGCATACAGAAACAATTTGAAATTTTTTTAATGTTGGCCCCATTCACAAGTCACTGTTGTCCATGTCTAGTCCTAGTACAATTTTCGTTCCTTGTTCCTTTTAAAATTCATTCGACGCTACACACGTCCCCACATCTAGTACGACAAGGGAGTATTTTTATGGTGTTGATTAAGAAATCAATGAAAAAGGGGGTTTTTTCTTCAAAACTATGACACACATACATTTTATATACATTAATGTAGAACTTGAAAGAAAAATGAAGAAAGGATTATGCAAACTTAAAACTTGTGTCAACCAATTTGTGTACTCTGAAAGAAAAATAGGGTTTATAGTTTACCTGATGAAATGATGATGGAAAAAAGTGGGTGTGTGAGTCAAATTTCAGTCCAAAAACACTCCCATGTCGTTAAGGCATGAAAATAGTTTATCCATGTCAAATTTCAGTGCATACAGAAATAATTTGAAAAAAATTCAACGTTGGCCCCATTCACAGGTCACTGTTATCCATGTCTATTCCTAGTACAATTTATGTTTGGTTCGAAAGTACACACGTCCCCGCATATAGTACTACAAGGGAATATTTTTATGGTGTTGATTAATCAATCAACAAAAAAGGGGATTTTTCATGACAACTATGACACACATACATTGTCTATACATTAATGTATAAACTGAAAGAAAAATGAAGAAAGGCGATGAATTGTATGCCATGTGTACAATTGAAGATACTTATGATGAATTAGATATAATTGGAACCACCTCATCCATTTCCTTTGTTTATCCCATGTAAAGGTTCTTGCGACGAATTAGTTATACTATCGAAGAATTTATTTCGTCGATAGTATAGCTAATTTGTCGCAAGATTATTTACATTCATTGCTCTTGCGATGATATCCTTTCCTTGTCTCTTGCCGACGAATTCCCTTCTTTGTCTCTCTTGCTGAAGAAAATGTTTGCATAAGTGATGGGTACTAAATTATCCTTGATTTTCTCCTCTAGTACCTATTCTACTTCTTTTCACACCACCATATATATCAATATTTCTTGAAGGTTAAAAAGATCAACATCAACTTAGAAGAGAATCCAATATCAATATATTTCTCTACTTGAATAGAGACTACTCTCTCTATGTTTTAAAAGATAACTACATGACACTACACTTAAATGACAAATTCCAACACTTGATGGTTTTAATTAGTATTCATTTCATATTTGGTTTATCAACTTGAAATTAAAATTTGATACTTTGCAAGCTAGTTGTACCTTGAGTCAAATAAAAATATGAAATTAGGAATCATTAACATATCTACTAGAACATATGAAAAATAGGGTTTATGGTTTATATGATGAATTGATTATGGAAAAAAGTGGGTGTGTGAGTCAAATTTGAGTCCAGAAACCCTCCCATATCATTAAGGCATGCCAATAGTCTATTCGTGTCAAATTTCAGTGCATACAGAAATAGTTTGAAAAAATTTCAACGTTGGCCCCATTCAAAGGTCATTATTTCCCATGTCTAGCCCTAGTACAATTTTTGTTCCTTGTTCCTTTTAAAATTCGTTCGACAGTACACACGTTCCCACATCTAGTTCTGCAAGGGAGTATTTTTATGGTTTTGATTAAGAAATCAACGAAAAAGAGGGTTTCTTCATCACAACTATGACACACATACATTGTATATACATTAATGTAGAACCTGAAAGAAAAATGAAGAAAGACTGATGCAAACTTAAAACTTGTGTCAACCAATTTGTGTACTTTGAAATAAAAATAGGGTTTATGGTTTACATGATGAATTGATGATGGAAAAAAGTGGGTGTGTGAGTCAAATTTGAGTCTAGAAACCATCCCATATTGTTAAGGCATGTGAATAGTCTATCCATGTAAAATTTCAGTGCATACAGAAATATTTTGAAAAAATTTCAACATTAGCCCCATTCATAGGTCATTGTTGCCCATGTCTAGTCCTAGTACAATTTCTGTTCCTTGTTCCTTTTAAAATTCGTTCGATGGTACACATGTCTCCGCATCTAGTACTGCAAGGGATTATTTTTATGGTGTTTATTAAGCAATCAATGAAAAAGAGGGATTTTTCATCACAACTATGACACACATACATTGTATATACATTAATGTAGAACCTGAAAGAAAAATGAATAAAGGTTGATGCAAACTTAAAACTTGCATCAACCAATTTGTCTAATTTGAAAGAAAAATAGGGTTTCAACAAAACTTCTATATAAATGACAAACACGTTCATCGAAACTTCGTTGATGCAATACTATGACAACAATATTGAGGACATTTATGATCACGATGGTATAAAAATGAAAGCACTTCTCTTGGTTTCAAGAATAATTTATCCTCTACTAAACAAGGCCAACCATGTGAAGTTGGAAGCTCATATGGACCCTCCCCTCCCCCTCACATCACTCTCAATTGATCCCCAATACCCAATCTATAAAATAGAAAATAATCGAAAGCAACGTCCTAGTAAGATTCATGCATATAAACTACAAAAACAAAAATTAATGAAGGTAAATGAAATTATGTTTTTGTAAATGATATTTTTAGTTTACCATGTACTTTAGTATATTGGAAACTATTTTCAGGTTTCATATAATAATTAAACAACATGTAACATAGGATATAAAAGCGTTGCATAAAACCTAAAAACATGTAATTAATCCATGACATTATAAGTAAATTATTTTAAGATAATAATTCATACAAATTAAAATATATAGTCACATACCTAATCCAACCTCAACATCTATGTAATCATCATTATTCTGTATCTTGATATTCTTCATCTAACTCGACATCTGTATCATCGTTCGGTTCAAAAACGGTGTTGAAAGGATTGACAATAGCATCATCGTCATCAATGTCACTTTCAATCATATTTTCATTGACATCATCATCAAGAATTGTAATATTGTCTCCTACGCCTGGATCATGATCTTCTTCGTCTTCTTTATCTGTCGACCCTGCATGATCTTTCAACTCTATCTGATCTGGAGAATCATCTTCTTGATATTCAATATCATCTTATTCTTGTAAATGAGTATACTTAAATGGCCTTCCTCTTGGATCATATCTAGCAACAAATGACCAATCCCTCTCACGTGGAACATTTGAGTAAAAGACATGTTCACGTTGGCTTGGAAAAACATAGAAATCATGTTCTCTTTCAAAAACCATTGTTTTAACCATTTGGAAATCTATTGGCGTGTTGAATAACATTTCTTTCCTCATCACGTTCATGCATTCATAACCTATACCATTTCACATCGAACAAAACTAATTTGAAGGAATTAAATTCGCACTCAAGTATATCGTTTAAATACCCATAGTATCTATTTTCAGATTCTCAGGGATGTTTGTCACTCCTAGAGGAAACATTACTGACCTGGAATACTACAATTATCCCACTATCATAATTTTTCTTGGTTTCATCCAATTTTTTGATGCAAAATTTACGACCATTGCACCACATAGCCTTGTGGTGTTTCAACTGCAATATGCCAGATATGTAAAAGATGCATTGTCAATTAATAAATTAACATATATATTTATATAACTTGGAAAATATCTGAAAAATACAGTACACATGTAGTCACATTAATATAATATAAAATAATTGAATAAAATGGGTGAATTTGCTTGCTTGTCCATCTTTCAAACCATATGTTAAATAAATTTCCCTTTGCATAACATTGGCATCTTCATTACAACGATCTTCTCTAACCAATGCAGGCAATCGTTTCCATGACAAACTACCTCCATTATGTTGTTTACATATTTCAATCCATGTGTTCATCCAGTCAATATTGTTTGCAATGTATAAATGCAGTGCATCCCACTCTTGAGCAACTGAATCAAAAATCATAATTCACCAATATTAAATATTAGTTATAACGTCCATCCAGGTTATAAATATTAATAATTTATGAAATAACATATATTAATGTATTAATGAGTATGATCATATACACAAAAAATGAAATTGTATATTTATTATTAATATAAATCTCCACAATTATTAATATATTACCTCTGATTTTTTTCATTCTACCTTTCCCCAATAGGTGCTCTTGATCTTCAAATTTTTTGATGGAGTTCACATCCCAAATGTGATCCACTGTATGCATAGTTGACATTGTTAATTTAGGAAGATACTGACTAATATACACCATGGATTGATATACCATATATCCCTCCACCATAGAACCCTCATGACGTTCTCTTTGTCTAACCAATGCCTTCAATTATTTCAAGTGTCTCTCCACCATCCACATTGACCTTGTGTGAACAGGTCCACAAATTTCAATCTCCTCAACTTGGTGTATGAGGTAGTGTTCTTGTGCATTGAAAAATGTTGAAGGTATATACTTTTTCATTTCACATATTAGACGAGGAATTTCTCTCTTCCAATACTTTATATCATCTTCATGGATTTATTTCAATGACAACCATATACATGAGATCATGACACAAGAAAATAACATGTTTCAACATAACATAATATAATATATTACATTACAAGTAAAACACGTATTATTAAGTACAACAAAAATTTGAAAGGACATTTTGCATATAAATGACAACTACTTACCTCATGTATTTTCCAAGATCATATATAACTTGTTTGACGTTGTTGTCAAAGCCATTTGGGAGAGATAGCAGTAGAAAAAACTATAACAAAAAAATGAATCGTTATTTGTTTCAACCAAAGTAGACAAAAATAAATAAATAAATAAAATATGTACAAGGAAAATATATATAAATATGTATGCCAAAATTATTACCTTAATGAAGGTATGTCAATCATGTGTTTTTACCCCACCAAATTCACCTTTCTTCATTAAGATATTATTTATGTTTGATGCAAAACCCATGGGAAATTTAATTATTTGAATGACCTCTTTTACATCATTGCTTTGTTGCTCTGTTAGTAACCATGGAAGGTTATTTCGGTCTAGTCCATCTTTATTTGATTGGATCACACTTCGCATTGCATGATTGGCTTCCTAAATGTGAGTACAAATTTTGACAATTTTTTCTTTGTCCCTCCTACCATCTATGATTCGCCATAACGTTTCTATCACATTCTTCCCGATATGCATTGTATCAAACAAATGAGCTGTTTTTATCTCCTCATAGTAGGGAAACCTCATGAATTGAGTGGGATAACATTTCATTCCTCGTGGAATCCCATTATTAATACCTTCATGATGGCGACCTTCATGAAGCATAAAAGAAATCACAAAAATAATGATCAAATATGGTAAAATAAATTCAATGATTAAAATAAACATTCAAAAAATTACATGATATACGATACATAAATAAATTGAGTACCTTGATGATTTCTATTATATTCCAACCTCGATAGGTGAGGTGTCATTCTTCGTGGTTTTAAACCAGTCTCTTCTTTCCCATTGAAAATATGTTTTTCAATAGTACGATACTTATGGTTCTTAGGGAGGAGGTGCCTATACTCATAAAACACCACATTTCCTAAACTTTTTGAATGACGATACTTCATCTTAGGACCACAAACTAGACATGGAAATTTACCCTTTGTTTGAAGACCTACAACAAATGGATTAATGCCAATTATACGATGAAATTATTTAAAAATTAAACATGCAGCATGATATCATTAAAAATTTATATAGTATTAAAGAAAAATATTAGAATTCTACATACCACAAAAATGTGTTATCCCTGGGGCATCATGAATTGTCCATAAATGTATTCTACGGAATTTAAATTTATTCTCCCCAATTGGTTTACAGATGTCATACATAGTGATGTCATCCCATAACTTTAGTAGCTCATCGATAAGAGGCTCGATATATACATTCATATCTTTAACCTGGTACTTACCTAATTGTTTGAAATTACACATAATTACTATAACCATGATATCATGTATATATCCGTAAATAAATAAACAAAAGATATTATGCAAAAAATGAAACAAATGAAAATGTTAGATTCAAAAAATTAATGTAAATAAATAACTGAAACAATCATTATCAACATTATGTGCTCCCTCTTTATTGACATCCAAGGAGGAATGTTATTGTTGATAACAAAAATAGACCACACTAAGTAAATAGACCTAAGCTCTCTGAATGGATTAACACCATCAGCTGCCAATGAAAGCCTAAAATTACGAGGTTCATCTTTGAAATCTGTCCATTTTTCCTCAATTTCCCTAAATGCATAACCATCGGTAGGCATTCGAAGAACACCATATCCACGTATGTTACGTGCATGGTAATCCATAAATTGTGTTATTATTTCACACCTGAACAATCGCTGCAAACGTGGAATTATGGGAATATGACGAAGAACCTTTCGAGGCACCCTTTTTGTCACTTGATCGGTTCGATATCTACTGATAAGACATTGTGGGCATTTTTTTTTCAAAGCATGTTGTCCATAATATATAATATGATCATTAGAACATGCATCTATAGTTTGATAATCCATTCCAATGTCTTTCATAATGGCATGCAAACCTCGATATGTGCGAGGTAAAATATTTGAGGATGGTAACAAAAATTCACCTAACAATCTACAACATAACAAATAACTACTTAATGTAAAGAATATTAATCGTAAAAATTGCATTCTTATTTTATACATTAATTAACACTAAAAACAAATAGAAAAAGGTCAACATTTATGTATAATATGAGATGAAACATATTACATACCTTAGAATCTGTGTCATACAAGTGTTTGACAAATTATTCATAACCTTTAAGTTCACTAGAATCAATGTATCGGAGAGAAGATTTGATCATGATCCTTCATAAAGTCATTTATTGCATTTTCTAATAGAGGTTCATCATAAATACCATCACTATCCTCATCCTCATCCAGTTGAGAAAACAAATCTTGGATCATTTGATTTGTCCCATCATCTTCTTCCATGGGATCATTAACTTGATTTGTCCCATCATCTTCTTCCATGAGATACTCATTTTCTTGATCATGTTCCTCAGCTTGTACAACATCATTTATACTACTACTTGGTGCAATATTCTGCGGAAAGTTAGAGGGCAACTCTAATTTTATATTACAAAAAATCATGCAAAATTAGTGTGTACTATAACAAACATTCAAACAATATTTATACATATATATAATTTTATATAAAATTGACAATATAAAAATAGATAATGAATATATAGCTATTTACCATAGGACAATATTCATTTGATCCGCCATCCATGTGCCCATATTTCCTACAATGTTTTGTAGTTGTTACTATTAAAATTCTTACAGGACGTATGAGGCAAAAACATTTGCAAGGGCAATAACATCTACCATCATTATTTTCACCCACTTTACCTTTTTTCCCACCTCTAATATTCTGCGACATTCTTCTGCACAACTTCCACACAAAAATACCCTTTCTGAACCATCGTTGTTATAGCAAGATTTTCACATTATCTCTAATTCGTAAAATATTTATAGATATTTTTTCGTCGCAATCGCGACAAACATTGACCAAATCAATGTTGACTTTATCAAAGAGTATAACGGTCATATCATCGTGCTTGCGATGAAAGTTGACCAAATCAATTTTGACTTTGTCAAAGAGTATAATGGTCAATATGGACTTTATCAAATAGTGTAACGATCAATAGTTATCATCGCTCTTGCGACAAATGCACAAGTTCATCGCAAGAGCAACGAGCATCCACTATCTTCATGATCGTCGCAAGAGTGACGAACTTTTTCTTTCGTCGATAGAGTGACGAATACGGGCTGGATTTATAATAAAATTGAAAAATTGAACTTCTTCTCTTGAATTTTGAGATGAAAGGGTACTTTCGTCGCAAGAAGTCGTCGCAAATTTTTCAATATGTAGTAGTGTTAAATTCTTTTGTATGAGTGATATATCTTCTTGGATATTGAAGACCATAGTCATGAATTGATCCACCCATAGTGTATTTTTAATCTTGTAGGTTTCTTTAGTGTTGAGCATCTATCTGAAGAATGGTTATGCTTGCCGCAATGTTGACAAGGATGGAGATCAAAACATTGATTCTCCATGTGACCAACTTGTTGACAATGTTGGCACTTAGCATTCTAATGCTAAACTGGAATATGTGAAGTTAAATCTTCTTGAAGGAATTCAACACTTTCAAACTGGATTGGTTTGGAATAATCTGGAATATGAAAGTTAACCTCATTTTCATATTCGACACTTGTTCTGTGATTTTTGTTCATGATTTCTTCCCAAGTTTGATGATGGGATAGGAAAGAGAAAAATAAACCTATTGATAAAAAAATTCATCATTATCTAAAACTGCGTCTGAAGTTATTTCACTGAGTTGGTACTGTGTTGATTGTTGATTAGAATCATTATCACATTCAAAAAGTGGGTTTTTATAAATAAAAACTAGTTCAAAATGTTGATTCCTTTGTTTTATTTCATCATCATGGAGTTGTGATTGAGTAAAGAAAAATTATGCTTTTCTTGCGAAACTTGCAAAAAAGTTAGAACATATTGAAGATATGTTGTGTTGTATTTAGTAGTGAT
Organism: Picea sitchensis; assembly: GCA_010110895.2. Classification (NCBI taxonomy): domain Eukaryota; kingdom Viridiplantae; phylum Streptophyta; class Pinopsida; order Pinales; family Pinaceae; genus Picea; species Picea sitchensis. The sequence goes on from SNQJ01S0112084.1 coordinate 45,676, forward strand.
TATTAGTGTTTAGTGACTCTAATAATTCTAGACTTGTATCAATTTTTAAAGATTGAATGAGGCCTCCTTGTGTATGTAGGTCTTGATTACAACTAAATTGACAATAGAAAAGGGTTTCTTGAACCTCCACCCTGTATACAATTCAATCATTCAACCAATTCAATGTAGACTTATTATAGAAATTGAGCACATAAAGAAACCAAGATAACTTGAAGAGTTCTTTGTATTGTATTTTTTATAATGAGGAAGTGAAAGCTTTCTTATATAGGATTACAAGAAATTCAAGTCAATCCACTTTATGATTGTGAGATAGATCGAGAAACAAAATAAAGTGAAATAAGACATAAGAACATAAAATAATCTAAAGTCAAGTTGACTTTATTAATGCCCAAGTCTAATATATAATTGACCATTATAAGCTAATATTTCCTTTAACACCCTCCTTTAATGGCCAATATACTAACTACACCAACCTTATCTTGAAATTTTAAATGTTTTTTAGGACCCAAAGACTCGGTGAGAATGTTTGCAATTTGGTCCTCTATGGGCCACTGTTGCAGTTCGATAGATCCATCCTCTACAATTTTTTTGATGAAGTGGAAATGTACCTAAACATGTTTGGTATGCTCATGAAAGACTGGATTCTTGGCAATTTTGATCACCCCTTGATTATCACATAACAGGGTGTTGTCTCTATTTGTTGCATCTGCATATCTGAAAGCATCATCCTAAGCCAAACTAACTCACACCCTCTTTTCACTGCTCCTTGATATTATGCTTTTGTCTATGAAAGGGCTACTACATGTTGCTTCTTGTTACTCCATGTGACTGCACCCATGCCAAGGCTAAAAACATATCCAGAAGTGAATTTTATACCATTAACCGAACCTACCCAATATGAATCTATATACCCACACAATCGAGAGTCTTTTCATCTGTTGTATAGGATGCCAAAATCAAGTGTCCCTTTCACATATCTCAACACTCACTTCACTACACACCAATTCTCTACCTTGGGCACTGTCATGAATCTGGAAATGAAGCTTACAATGAAACTCAAATCAAGTCTAGTGGTTGTAAGATATATCAATCTATCCACTAATATCATGTATATTGACTCATTCATTTCCTTAAGAATCATTCTTGGATGAAAGTTTCATCCCTTTCTCCATAGATGTAGATGAGATTTTGTAATCTATTATGCTGACCTTGTTAAGAAAACTCCTGGCATATTTTATTTGTGAGACAAAAATGTTTCTACCTGTTTTCCAAACTTCTACACCTATACAGTAGTGTAGGAGGCCTACATCAATCATGTCAAAAGTTTTGCTTATATTGGATTTGATCTGTTTTATATCACTTTCCTCACTACTTGTAATAATGAAATCATCTACATATATGACCAAAATGATGACATCATTACCAACTCTTTTGACATACATATTGTAATTTGAAGGACTATGTTAGAACCCCTATTCATCCAAGTATATGTCAATATTGATGTACCATGCCATGGGTGCTTACTTCATACCATATAAATCCTTTTTCAATCTGCAAACCAGATGCTCCTTCCCTGAAACCTGAAAACCCTATGGTTGATACATGTATACCTCTTCCTGCAAATTGTCATTGAGGAAGGCACTCTTCACATCCATCTGGTGGACCTTTTAGCGAAACTATGCTACCATGGATAAAACAAGTCAGATGGTGATCATCTTTGTTTTAGGAGAAAAGGTATCATCATAGTAAATGCCTTCTCGTTGAGAGAACCCTTTTGCAAACAACCATGTTGTGTACTTGTCAAGTGTACCATCTTCCTTGTACTTGACCTTGTACACCCATTTGCAGTCAACAAGTTTCTTCCCTAGTAGTCTTTGTGTCCTTTTCCCTCTCCTAGCATTTAATAAAAATTGTGTAAGATTGTTTCAAGTTTATAGGTGAAGATTATGGGGTCCTCACATCCTCTCAAAAAGAGAAAGTGTCCCGCAGTTGGAGTCAGATGTTACCTCTCCAAGAGGTACTCTATATTTTCACTTGGCTACACCATCATAAGCCCAAGGATGCAAGTCAAAACTAATGTAAAACCATAGTGGATGAATTTGTAATGGAATCCAAGACTTGGTCCGACCATGATTACTTCCCTTAGTCCTAGTCTCAATGTCTCCCGTCCTATATATAATTGGAGGCCTTGGCATGGATCTGTTGGAACACATGGTTGTGCAGAGCCATGAGTCTTAGGTAGGAGTGATTATAGTTTGTGGGGCCTAGTCCGGTCCATTTCATGCACACCTATGTCTTCCCACATGGTTATTTTGTATTGACTATGTTTGTATCCATTGGCCATGGTGCATTTAGCATTTCTATTTTTCAACATCATAGTCTCACAAAGTTTTCATCATTGCACGTATTTTGAGGAAGTTCACGGATCTCAATGCAGTGGGTTCCTGGAGGAAAAAATACAACATGGATTCAAAATGATCAGAAAAATTTTACAAGAAAAACCCATATTGCACATTTTTTATTGATGAAATATTGAAGGAGATATTTCCTCTAAAAGGAAAACCATCCTATCCTTATAATAGAATCGTTGGGAACATATCCCAAGTCAAATGGTCAAGGAAATGGAACGTTGGGGTCTACTAGCCTTGGGAGAATTTTTATAAAGTCAAAGATGATCTTCTCTCCAAGAAAAATAATTAATTTATGCATTAAATGACCAAACCATCCTCTTTGGGACAAATCGTATCTCCTCATTTATGGATTTGAATGGTTAAACTAACCATTGGAGTAAAGAAAGGTCAATGTGGACAAAATATTACCATTTTTATCTCATTATTCAAGGATAAATTGTCCCCAAGTGGGACGTTGGGCTTCCTTCACCAAATCACACCATCTTCGAGGCCATGCAATCTCTCTCTTGGTGGAGCGAATATCTCATGCAGACATGTTCAATGGTCAAGTATTGTAAAAATGGATTTTATCTTATTTTTATCTGGTTAAGAACATGTGTTTCCTCCTAAGAGATCACATGTTCAAATCCAGAGGGGGTAGGGCATGTATTGTTGATTTTTGTACCTTGGGAGGTGTTCCCCATGAGCTTCTTCTCTCCTAGACACATGTGGTAAGTACTATACACTTTGTGCCTTGTACTTTATGTCTAATTTCACTTTGACTTAGGATTTTTAAGTCAAAAGTGAAATTTAGTCATTTATGCCTTAAATGACTATTAATTCACTTTGTGGGTGAATTAGAGACATAAAGTGAACTTAGGGAATTTAACCCAAAGTGGTTTATTGAGTGAGATTATTTTTTAGTGATCTCAACCTTTGATTAGATGGGAGATGGGATGATCTCATCCATCAAATTCTTAGGTTTCCTTATGGAGGTTCAAGGAGGGCGCAAAGGGTGAAGGAAAGCTCATAACTTCATTTTCTCACTTGGAGAGGAAGAGAGGGACCTTTGAGATGGGGTTTGTTGCATGAAGTTTCTTGAGCTTGGGAACATGCTTTCATGGAGGGAGGCATTCAGCATCTAGCTTGGTTTATTTACTGAGGAGGTTTCATTATTGTGGAGGGTGCACTTGTTGAGGAGGGTAGATCAGTAGTGGGGAGGAATTCTACCCATCATATTGTAGTGATATAAATTGTAGAGGGAGTCCATCCAACAAATCATCATTCCTGTGGAGGGGTTTTCTATTATGAGCTCATGGTTTGCTTCTGGAGCAGTTTCAGTGGATTTGAGAGCTTGTATGGGGGGGCGCACCTTCCTAGGGTGCACCTGGTTCTTTTGGAATTGTATTTCATCTTGGATCAAGCTTCTATTGTATCAGGTTCATCTATATTTTGTACTTGATGTATTCCACCATCTTCTTTCCTCATATATAGACATATATCCCAAACTAGTTTTTCCCCGAGGGGTTTTATCCAAGTTCATGTTGACCAAAAATACATGTGTACAAAATGATGTGTGTTAGTCTTTTAGATCTATTTATTTTTAGCTCTAAATATCTTTAGGTGTGTTGTATTTATTTTAGTATGGATGTGCTAACTTCTAGTTACTAAAACTACATGCTAGAGCACCTAAAATTGAAAGTACAACCACAAAAAATCAACAAAAATTTCTTGCACTGTTGGTTGTCCTAAAACAACAACAAAAAATTTACATAAAAGTTGACACTTAGAGCCAATATGTGGTCAAAGACAGACCCAGTTGGAAATCTTGATAGTATCTGAAAATATTCATGGTATCAGAGCTGAGGTGGTTGAAATTTTGAGCAGTTTGGACAACACATGTGTTGGCTGTCATATACATCTTCTTGGCAATATTTTGTGGAAAACCATTGACTCATTCAATTGTTGTTAGTGGGAAGATATTTGTAGAGGATAGTTGGGCAGTTTTGGAACTTTGTCATCGATCTCTTTTCACACCTACGGAGTAGGAGTGAGGCTGACTTGACTTGACCTCTTTTCACACCTATTTTGTTAGGAGTGAGGTCAGATTATGCTTGTCTCTTTTCACACCTGTGTTGATAGGAGTGAGGCAGTGTTTTCCTTGGAAGTTTGAGCATCAGTTGGGAGTGCAGTTTGGCAGACATGTCAGCATCTCAAATGTGATTTGAGGACAAGATAGTTGGGGCTAGCAATTGGTCGCCTTGGAAGGTGAGGATGGTCTTTGTCTTAGAGGACCTCGAGCTATGGGACATAGTCGAGGTGCCTGTTCTAGTTCTTCCTATCACTGCCCCCATCTTGTTGGAAGAGTTCAGGAAGAGGAACAACAAGGCAACGAGGACCATTTGTTATGCAATTTGTGATCATATCATACCCCATTTGACAGAGAATAATTATTCATATGAGATGTGGTCATCTCTATGCAAGTTGTATGAGATCTCCAATGAGAACCAGAAGATGGTTCTTCATGACCGACTTAGGGGCATTCACATGCTCAAGGATGAGTCGGTAACTTCATTCCTTGGTCGCTACACTTAGATCAGAGACGATCTTGGAGTCGTCGGAGAGGTTTTTGATCCTAACTATTTAGTGAGGCAAGCTATGAATAGCTTCACCAAACCTTGGGGTCCATTTGTAGATGGCATTGTTTCTAGGGACGTCATGCCTACACGGGAGAGGATGTGGGATGACTTCATCCAGGAGGAGATTAGGCTTGTAGATGAGGCTTCTGGATAGTGGTAGTAGTAGTAGCAATAGTCTAGTCAGGGTGATGAGGATCTTTCTCTTTGGACAAAGGCCAAGAAGAAGACCAGTCGTGGGGGTCGGCAGGGTCCTAAGTTTGGGGTCCCACCATAGGGGAGTGGAGGAGAGATCAACAGTGGTTAGAGCAGTGGTCAGAGGAGAGATATGATCAAAGTGAAGTGTTTTGTTTGTAATAAGTTCATGCACTATGTTGGAAATTTCCCTAACAGGAAGAAGAAGAAGAGTGATACTGCAGCTAGAGCAAAGGAGGCAGATTTTCAGAAACTGTTTCAGAGAGAGTGTGCCTTCCTCATATGCTACAATTCAGTTGAGACGGCACCCAGTATTTGGTGTATTAACAACGAGGCTTTGAGCCATATGACTGGATTTCAAGAGCACTTTACTGATCCCAAATACATCAAGGTCAAGATTGAGATTTCTCTTGGAGATGACACATTGGTCAGAGTTGTTGGGATTGGGATAGTTACCTTTCAAAGAGATAGCATGCAACCGATATTGTTCAGGGATGTTCTCTATGTTCCTGGGCTGAAGAAGAATTTGATTTCAGTTTCCACCCTCCAAGATAGAGGTCTTGAAGTGACATTCAGAGGCACCGAGGTACTCATTCATCCTCGAGGGTCTTCACTTGCCTTAGGACAAGTGATTGGATTAACGGGTGGGAAATTGTTCATATTTCTTTTTCAGCCTCTTCATGCATTGGTAGTGAGCATCGATAGCAGCAGACAAAGTTGTGAGTTATGGAATCATAGGATGGCCCACCTACATCATGGAGCTCTCAGAGGACTAAGAGAGGATGTGACCGGAGTGCCACAGATCAGTATAGATCATCAGGATGTTTGCAGAGGGTGTGCGCTTGGTAATTTTACCAAGGCCTCATTCCCAAGAAGTGACACTAGGTCAATTGGGATACTGGATTTAGTACAAACAAACGTGTGTGGGCCCATGAATCAGAGGTTGTTGAGTGGTTGTGAGTATTATCTCACATTTATTGATGACTACTCGAGGAAGACTTGGATCTATTTACTGAAGGCCAAGAGTGAGGTCTTCACATCATTCCAAGAGTTCATATCTCTTGTGGAGAACTAATCGGGAAAGAGGATCAAAGTCTTGCGGTCAGATAACAGGGGAGAGTATTCCTCGAGATAGTTTGTAGATGTTTGAGCCCAACATGGCATTAGAAGATAGATGACCATACCCTACAACCCCTAGAAGAACGGGGTTGTCGAGAGGAAGATTCGGGTCATTACCGGTGCAGCGAGATCCACGTTGCATGATCAAAGTTTGACTTTGTACTTATGTGCAGAGGCATGTGCTACTACAATTTACCTACAAAACAGGATCCCCCATAGGATATTGGGGAAGATGACTCCTGAGGAGGCCTTCACTGGTAGGAGGCCCGATGTCGAGCACATCAGGATCTTTGGGTGCTTGACCTTTTCTCATGTCCCCTCGGAGAGGATGACAAAGCTAGAACCCATAGCCAAGCAGGGGATTCTAGTTGGATACTCAAAGGTGTCCAAAGTCTATCGCATCTACATTCTGCCACTTAGGAGAGTGGTGGTGAGCAGAGATGTCATATTTGAGGAGGATATGGATTTTTAAATATCTCTTGGTCGAGAGTCAAAGTTGAGGATGATGAAGAGGCGTCGATTGCAGTCTCATAGGGACCACAGTCTCAGGTTTCAGGTACACCAGTATCAGGGGTGACAGGATCACCATGCATAGCTTCAGGGTCACAGTCAGAGCATGTTCAGTCAGATGGGACACAAACTTCAGATGGGGCACAAACTTCAGGATCTCAGATTGTTGAGATGAGTCTTGAGGTAGTCACTCTTGGGCCTAGTGACATTACTTCTCCTATGACCACTTCAAGGAAGCGGAGACCTAGATGGTTTCAGGAGACCCTGAAGGAGGCCAGAAAGAATGTAGGGGAGCCCAAGAGCCAGATCAGAGACAGGAGACCTCCAGTCAAATTGGGAGCATATTTTGCACTAGTGACAAGTATCAAGGATATAGAACCATAGACATTTGTGCAGGAAGTGGACCAGTAGGTCTGAAGAGAGGCCATGGTAGAGGCGTATGACTCCATTGTGCACAATGATGTATGGGATGTGGTTCTGAGTCTAGTGGGGAAGTCAATTGTGACTTCCAGGTGGTTGTACAAGACCAATATTGTTGCAGATGGCAGCATTGAGAAATGCAAGGCCCGTTTTGTGGCACAAGGCTTCTCTCAAATTGAGGGAGTCGATTATGATGAGAGATTCACACTAGTTGTGAGATGCACCTCCATCAAGAGTATCATTTCCATAGCAATAGATATGGTTTGGAACATTCACCAAATGGATGTGAAGACTGCATTTATGAATGACTTTATTGATGAGGAGGTGTACATATATCAACCACAAGGGTTTGAGGTGAGTGACAGGGAGACTCATGTGTGTCTTTTGAAAAAAGCACTTTATGGACTGAAGCAAGCTCCCCGATCTTGGTATTCTCACATAGACACTTACTTGCTTCAAATGGACTTCGAGAAGATCGATGCTGATCCTAACCACTATTTCATCATTAGAGGTGAGGAAACACTTATTCTCATCTTATATGTGGATTATTTGTTCATCACTAGAGTCGAGGATCTCATAGCTGAGTGCAAGCTGGGACTTGCATCAAAGTTTGAGATGAGTGATATTGGATTGATGCACTACTTTCTGGGTATGGAGGTATGGCAGGAGGAGGGTCACATATTTCTCTGGCAGGGGAAGTATGTAGAAGATATTTTGAGCAGATTTCAGATGGAGTATTGCATACCCATGTCTACACCTATGATTACCAACTAGAAGAAACTTAGTTCTTCAGATAGCCAGTTGGTAGATGCCACAGTTTACAGGCAGTTGATCGGTTCACTCATGTATCTGGTTAACACTAGACCAGATATTTGTTTTATCGTGAACACTCTCAGTTAGTACATGGTTGAGCCGAGGAGTTTTCACATGGTTGGGGAAAAACACATTTTGAGGTACATTGATGGGATAGTTGACTATGGCCTAGACTATGTTAGAGGAGATGGAGTCAGTTTGGTTGGCTACATAGACTCAGACTAGGTAGGATGTGTTGTTGACTGAAAAAACACCTCAGGGTGTTTCTTTGGTTTGGGGCCAGGACTTGTTTCCTGGTTCATCCAGAAGCATAAGTTAGTTGCTTTGAGTTCGGTTGAGGCAGAGTATATGGCGGCCATTGGGGCCAGTTATGAGGCCATTTGGCTTCATAAGATGTTGGTTGGTTTGTTTGGTCAGAAGATGCCACGTACCGTCATTCACTGTGATAATCAGAGTTTCATAAAACCCTATGAGAATCCTGTGTTTCATGACCGTTCGAAGAATATTGAGATCAGGTACCACTTCATTCGTGATTGGGTTCAAAGAGGGAAATTTTAGCTATAGTATGTATCAACAGATGACCAAGTTACATATATTCTCACCAAGGCCCTGCCAAGGGGAAAACATGTCTACTTCAGAGACAAGATGGGCTTGGTGAGGAACACCTTCCTCGATAAGAGGGAGTGTTGAGTTTTGTAACTTGGGAGGTGTTCCCCATGTGCTTATGCTCTCCTAGACACATGTGGGATGTACTATACACTTTGTGCCTTGTACTTTATGTCTAATTTCACCTTGACTTAAGAGTTTTAAGTCAAAAGTGAAATTTAGTCATTTATTCCTAAAAAGACTATTAATTCACTTTGTGGGTGAATTAGAGACATAAAGTGAACTTAGAGAATTAAACCCAAAGTGGGTTATTGAGTGAGAATATTTTTGAGTGATCTCAACCTTTGATTAGATGGGAGATGGGATGATCTCAGCCATCAAATTCTTAGGTTTCCTAATGGAGGTTCAAGGTGGGCACAAAGGGTGAAGGAGAGCTCATAACTTCATTTTCTCACTTGGAGAGGAAGAGAGGGAGATTTGAGATGAGGTTTGTTTCATGTGGTTGCTTGAAATTGGGCGCATTATTTCATGGAGGGAGGCATTTGACATCTAGCTTGGTTTATTTACTGAGGAGGTTTCATTACTGTGGAGGGAGCACATGTTGAGGAGAGCGCATCAATAGTGGGGAGGACTTCTACCCATCAGATTGCAGTGAGATCAGTTGCAGAGAGAAGCCATCCAACATAGCTTCATTCCTGAGGAGGGGTTTTCTATTATGAGCTCACAATTTGCTTCTTGAGCAGTTTCAGTGGATTTGAGAACTTGTATGAGGGGTGCACCTTCCTATGGAGCACCTGGTTCTTTTGGACTTGTATTTCAGCTTGGATCAAGCTGCTATTGTATCAGTTTCATCTATATTTTGTACCTTTTGTATTCCATCTTATTTCCTCATAAATAGACATATATCCCAAACAGGTTTTCCCCAGGGGGGTTTTATCTAGGGTCATGTTGACCAAAACTACATGTGTACAAAATGAAGTGTGTTAGTCTTTTAGATTTTCTTATTTTCAGCTATAAATATATTTAGGTGTGTTGTATTTATTTTAGTATGCATGTGCTAACTTCTGGTTACTAAAACTACATGCTAGAGCACCTAAAATTGCAAGTACAACCATAACAAATCAACAAGCAGTTATTGGATTGTTGGTTGTCCTAAAACAACAACAAAACATTTACATAACAGTTGAAACTTAGAGCCAATCTGTGTTCAAAGACAGACCCAGTTGGCAAGCTTGATAGGACTTGGAAATCTTCATGTATACCTCTGTAGACTTTACCAGTCAAATCACAAAGCGGAGGGGGTCTCTTGTCCCACAAACAAGGGGTCTCATACACAAATGTGGTGTTTGGATTGGTCGTGACCTTAAAAATAGATTATTGTATAGCTTGAGTGGGCCTAATGGTCAATAATATGTTTTTCCTCCTAAGAGGTCACAAGTTCAAATCCAGAGGGGGTTAGGTTATGTATACCTCCGTAGAATTTACCGGTCAAATCGTTGGGCGGAGGGTGTCTCATACACCAATTTGGTGTCTGGATTGGTCATGACCTTAAAACTATATTATCATTATTATCATTATTATTAAAAAATATTATTCAATGGTTGAGCCTCCAACCAATTGTGTATGAGAAAACCAAGAAAATTCACATTACAAATCATCCAGAAAGTGGTAACAAAATTCACCCCTCTTTCTTGTGCATTACTTGGCCATTATTTTGAATATTGAGACAAGTTATGTTTTTGGTTTGTCATTTTATTTTCTGCATTATCTTTTATTTTAGCAATCATTTTAAACAATTAACTCCTACCTTCACCTAATGTACTATGTTTAGGCACTGGTCTTAATATTCTTCATGGTGAAGTGATAGTTTGACGGAAGCCTCCCAGAGCCTCTTAGCGTAGGAGTTTGGCTCAAATATGGAAGGATAGGTGTTGTGTTGACATTGGGAACCTATCCCATATGTTGTTTCCATAGCAGGGTATGAACCTTAGTGGTATGCTAGTTTGGACAGTAACAAGTCCATTTTAGTGCACTTGGTGGTGTTGTGGGCTTGAAGCCCTGCCTTCTTGCTTGATATGGGGATGATGTGGCACCTTACTAGATTTACATCCTAGCCTTTGGAGGCTTGTATTCATGCGTGCCACCTTATAGAGGAGTTTTATGGACTTATGTCCCATTATTTTTCCATTTTTGGTATTTTGGTAGACTAGGTGGGAAAAAAGAGATTTAAATGTTTTGCTAATTAGGAATTGTAACTTAGGTTTTAGCCTAAAATCATGGATTTAATTGTAAATTGGACAAACATGACATGGGTTTTCCTCATATAAATTTTAGGAAATTCATTTTCATTTTCTCATAACTCATCATTTGATAATTTTCTCTTGGACTGAAATTTCAGCCTCTTTGGACAATTCGATATTTCTCTTCTCTTGTGCAAATGGATGAAATACTTGTTATTTGGAGCAATAAAGGCTAGAAATTTCTATTGATTGTGTTTCTTTGGAAATTTTTGGATAAATCTTGGTAGTAAGGTTTTCTTGCATGCTATCTCTTGGATCTTGTTGAGTAATTTATGCAATTTATTGTCATTTTGCTTGTTAAAATTCAAGAAATATATCTTAAACCCTAGGAGGAGTAAAAGGCCTTACACCCTCCACCAAAATTTATTCTTCTTTTCTATTGAAGGGATTTAATACTTACAACAATAATTAATATGGTTTACACTCTTGTTTCAAGTCTTAGCTAGGGTTTATTTCTCTAGGAAGTAAGAGGGTTTACACCCCTAGAGAAAATTTAAACCCTAGTTCATTTTGGATTTCAAGCTAAACGATTTGGAAGGATTGTTGTTGGGTTTTATAAGGGTTTAATTCTCAAAAAATATCTCTTATTCCTCTTTGTTTAACTTTCCTTCCAAGGAAGAGACTCCATTTACCCGATAACAAGGCACTAATCTTTGCATTGGAGATGGTTAAATGTTGCATTGGAAG
>SNQJ01S0112085.1:13270-28505 GCA_010110895.2 Picea sitchensis
AGTAAGGGAAAATTTGATAATTTCATAGCTAGAGTGAAAAAGAGTTCAAAAGTCTTATTCATGATTAGGGTTTCAGATGTGTACATGGTTGAACAAGTTTTGCTTAAGAAAAGATGTGTACTACTCTGATAGAAATCATGATACAGTTTTATTTGATAACTGTTTATTGTTACTGACTGATTGGCTAAGTGACATATCTCAGAAAGCATATTGTAAGTAAGTTTACAAGTCTCGGAAGAAAGAACGTATGCCTTAGCTTGCAGAAGTTAGACAGCATGAGAAGGACTTATGATATGGTGACAGTCAATAAGAACCAGACAATATCCAGTATTCATATAGGAGCAGGAGCAGGAGGCTCCTAAAGATGCAGAACAAAAATATTCGAGATGAAGAGAAAGATGGATACTCAGATATAGTTGATGAGATGCAGAGGGAGCAGGTTAACCTAGTATGAAGTTAGAAAGAAAGAAATGTTCGAACTCAAGAAGACACCCAGGATGTTACAAAAGAGAACTTCAAGGATGATGATTATCAGATGTTACAGAGTTAAAGAAGCTTTTAGTTTGATGCAAGAGGGAACTATGTCTCCGAGTTCGAAATGGAGGATCGTGATTTGGTGCAGTTAGGAAAGCAGTGGTCCATAAGAGATTTTTGCAGATCCCATAGCTAGACCTCCGTAGAGAAGGAAGAGACCTTCGTAGAGAAGGAATGAGCAATCCCAAAGGTAGACCTTCATAGAGAAGGAAAAGAGAAGAGACCTTTGTAGAGAAGGAGAAAGAGAAGAGACCTTCGTAGAGAAGGAGAATGAGAAATTTGCCAAGGTTGGCCTTTGTCCAAGTGTTGTGTTTTGGATACTCTAGGTACATGCTAGAATACCCTCGTAGAGAGAGGTGTGACCACCCTCATAGAGAGGAGTGTGGATGTTTCTCCAAGGGGCAGTGGGTAGATACTCTCCTCTGGCCAAGGATTGAGTAGCTTGGAACACAAACCTTGACCATGTGGAATCGTTAGTTGGCTCTTGAGATTTGTGTTGTGATCCTGCGTGGATCATGGAAAGGAAGTCTAGTCTTTCCCAGGCTAGCATCTTAGCTTCTCTAGTTCATGTGGGATGACTAGGAGTGAATCTATGGTAGTAGTCCTCCCCAGTGGATGGGTGAGATAGATGACTAAAAGAGAAGGGAGAACATAAAAAGAATGGCAAAACTCATAGAATATATTTTGTGTGAAGATAAGATATCTTCTGTGTGAAGATAAGAAAGAGTATCTTATGCGTGAAGATGAAAGAAAGAAATAGTATCTCCTGTGCGAAGATAAAGAGAATAAAACTTATTCAATATGGATTCATGGAGAACCAGTTAGTGATCGTGATGCCATATGACCAAGTGGATTATATTGATGCCTCCTGTTACCCAATTGATGATGTTGCCCAGTTGATGATGACATCCAGTGACCTGTCAAAAGATAAAGAATATCCTTCTTGTTAAGAGGAAGTGTTGAAATATTGTGTAATTACAAAGAATATTCTTATCCACTTTTGTGGATTGGTCAAATCCTAAATGTAATATGAAAATTAAGAAATCGGCCCCGAGGCAAATTAAAGTGATTCTAACTACCCAGAAAGAGAAGTCAGCCCTGCCAGTGAAGAGACACCTCCTTTCAGCGCTTGCCAGTTTGTATAAATAAAGGAAATCAACACCTCATTTGTTCACTCACTCAGCTCACTCATCTAGTGTGCAAGTATTGACGAAAATTGTAGTTACCAGTTGTCAGAAGAAGGAAGAGAGAGGCGCATTGCTTGGGAGAGGATATTCTCTAGTGTTTGGTTTATTGTCTTGGCATTGGATTGGTTATGGTTCTTTGATTATTTTCTGGTCTAGCATCATGGTAGTTTGTCTCTCATAGAGAGAGAGTTATTCCGGTATTGTACTTGGTTATTGAATCTATATTAAAGAAGTTTTGTAGGGTTTTCTTCCCCTTGAGGGTTTCCCAGGATAAATGCTTGTGTACTCTTGTGATTGTGTTTCTCTCAATGATCCTATCTATGCTATGGTTATCTAGTAAATTGAAAATAAACCTAATAATAGCTTAAACCTTAACATAGTCCTCTGGTAGCTAGTGTCTAGGAATGTTGTAAATGACCATGTAAGACATCTCTTAAAGTTTTGCGGAATTTCGTGGAGTCTAGATAGTTTTTTATTTATTTATTAAAATTGCCTAAGTATTGGTAATCTTAATTAATTTTTGATAAAAAAAAATGTAAAAACTAAGTCAAAGAAATGGAATGAGACCCCCTACACCCTTGGATCAATTTTCAGCTCAATTGGACAAGTTTTGTTAGTTGTTTGTCCATGAGGAGTTTTGGTCAGTCCAAAACAACAATTTAATTGCTTATATTGACATAGTCAACATGTCAAATTTTGTAATTTTTAGTTAATTGGTTGAAGAGAGAGTGGGAGATGATTATTAAACCTTAGACTAGCCTATCTTCCTAACCTTTCTACAGCCCCTCACTTTGTTATTACCTCATGTCACTCACTCCCCTAGGGAAGTTGCGCCCCCTTGAGGAAGTCAATGTCCCAAATCAAAAATTAAAGGGGGAACACCTCCTTAACCCTTAGTGCACCCTCCCTAGTGCCTAACCTTAGTGTTGGGTGGTCTAAAAGGGGATTACCCATCCCCCTCACTCATCCCTCATCCCCCTCACCTCTCTAAAACCCTAAAAATGTGCCCTCCTCTTGAGATGATCACTCTTACTCATGTGTTGACACTTGGAAAGCATCCAAGAGGGGTAACTTTTCCTTCCCAAATATAAATGAAGGCCTCCCCTCCCTCATTTGGAGATCTTCTCTCAGTTTATTGTTATTCTACCCAAATCTCTCCCATTCTCTCTCTCTCCCATATTGCTCTCTCATTTCTCAAGCTTGAAGCAAGTATTTGCTCAAGCTTGCTCATAATAGAAGAAACTTTGGAGGAACCTTTGGCACTTGGAGTATTCTTGGTGTTTGGTTGGAGCTTATTGAGGTGACTTTTTTTTATGCATTGTTGAGTTCTTAGTTTCTAAATTAGAGTAGGAGATCCAAGCAAAGTACTTTGCTTGGATAGATCTAGAGTAGTATTGCTCTAGATCTTAGTAGTGTAGTATCCTTTCTTGTTCAAAGTATTTTGTTGATGTTTAGGGATCTACTTACCTCTTCCTTGGTCTTGTAGCTTTTCTCACTTGTTTACAGGTTACTTAAGAGTTAAGGAGGAGCAACTTCAGATTTGGAAGTTGTTCATTTAACCCAATCTTATTTCCTTCATAGTTTCGGTTTTGATTTTCTGCTGTAATTTTTGAGTATATGGGTAGTTTTATATGCTGAAGTAGATCAAACTCGACTACAAATACTGCCATATTTCATCTTATATTTCTGTTTTAACTTAACAAAAAAATTCTGCAATGTTTTTTTGTTGTTTTTCTACAAGTTTTTGCAGGTTTGTGACAGAAAACGAGGAGGACCAACCCTCTTGGGGCCTTAAAACATCAATTATAGCCTCCTAAGTTGGGGTACCTACACCCCCAACACTTCTCTTGTCTATTATCTTTGTAAGCAAGCCCCCAAAGAGTAACCAAGGGCTTGCACTTCTCCTAAAATGAATTTTCTGCAAGTTTTATTTGTCTATTTTCCTACACCTAAGAAAGTGATTGGCTTTGCCAACCATCCTAAATCGTAAGGCTCTCTTGCTGCATTTTATTTTTTGTTATTAGTTTAGTTTCTTTTCAATCCATTTTGGCACAACAACGAAAGACTTGCCTCCACCTTGTGTCATTGTTTGAGGTTTTCTTAACTTAGTTTTTTTTACAAGCATTTATTTCCTACTTGTTTTCCTACACCTTGGAGTGTGATTGGCTTTTCCAACCCCCAAAATCGTAAGGCTAGACTAGTTATGGTTGTTTCATTTATGCTCAATAATGTTTTATGTTGAGTTATGAAATAATCATTAGCTAGTGTGGGCCCATGGATGCACAATAAGTTTATGATGCTCTTTTAGTTTCCTTTTCTTTGCAAGTTACATTTCCTTCAAGTACTTTGCTTTCAAGTTCTTTTTTTTAACAAGTACTTTCATTTAACTATCTTGCAATCTCATGGGCATGGAATAACTCTTATCGTTTAAAGAAAACATCAATTTCCTTTTTTGCAAGTTTTATTTCAAGTACGTCATGCCATTTCAAGTTATACATTTTTGTTAAGTACTTCCTTTTCACTTGCAAGCAATCTCTTTTACATTCAAGCACTTGACATTTAGCAAGCACATCTTGCTCAACACACAACTAACTTAATCTACCTTAGTCTCATATAGCTTAAAATTAACTAGTTTTAATAGGTCACTCACTACTGACCCAACTTTGTCATCTAAACGAGAACTGTAAGGAAGCAACGGAAGGTGCTAGATCAAGGATGATCTCACGACGCTTGGTGTCCTTCCCAGGAGTACTTATTTTCTTGGGTTGACCTGTAGAGCTAGAGTGGGGCCTTGTTTGTCTCACTTATTGAGCACCCAACAACTATTTGGTACAAGAGGGGGGGGGGGTGTCTTGGGGTTGTCACTTAGCTTAGGATTCATACTTTAACTTAATAACTTAACTAATCCTAATTCATCCACTACGACTTTGGGAAATCTACATTGGCATATCTTTTATGGTTAACACTTGAGTAATCTTGCAAGCACTCTACTTTCCATTTACTTTCATGCAAGCTTATTTCAATTTTGTGGATGTTAACTAAGTGATTTAGAGTTGCACCCTTGCCCTTGGAGGATCCTTTTCAGCATTTCAATTTTCAATTTTAAGTTGTGTTGGTTTATTGGATTTGTTATCGCTCAATTTGTAGCAAGGATAAAAGGCTAGAGACTTAAGAGGCAAATTGGCGTAACTGGAACCAATCCCACCCAATGTCGCCTCAATGGGATGGTTCTTTCTTTTTAGGGAGGTAAATCCCAGGGGAGACGTCCCCGGTGACCTGGGGTTTTGAGAAGGCAAAGGATTACTAGACAAAGATAAGTTTCCCCCCTCACAAGTCACCACCGAGTAGATAGTCCGGCTAACAGCCAATAATAAAGTATAACCAAGAAAGATATGCACATGCCCGAGACAAAGCAACAAGAAAACGATATATGCAAGCTTGCTCACTTGGTTAGTACTTCATATGAATTAATGACTATCTGACACACATATAAGCAATTGGATAATAAATATTGATGAAGTGAATGTTTATAAAATAGCAATGATATATAATGTCACTTCTTTAATAAATGCTAAGAAAAATGTGGCATTTAATGCAACAATCAACACTTCATTCAATTAATGCCTTTAAACCATCATTCAATTGCTTACAAAGAAAATGTTAGCTGCACAAATAATATTATAGCTAGGGATGACGGCAACAGTAGGTTAGTAGGGTTAGTTCATAAGCTAGGGTTAGTAGTTAGGATTTGATTCAAAGTTTTGAGAGTTGTTGTAACCAAGTTCACTCAAGACAAGAGGTCTTTAGATCAATGTGTTTCCTAGGGTTAATGGAGTCAAAGGGAGGACGGAAGAGCTAAAGGATCAAAGCATGTAATGAGGCTAAGGACTAGAGGATTAAGCTTTGAGGTGTTGTTAGAGCAAGGCCTCAAGGACACAAACCCTAGGGGAGAGAGGCTCACCTTGGTGTAGGGGAACTAGGCCTTGGTGCTCTCTCCTCCTTCCTTAACTCAATGGCAAGGACGACTAGCTCTAAAAATAGCTTAAGACTAAGACAAGAGGGTTTACAAGGCAACGTGTTGCTATGGCAAGGCTTTACCAGCAAACCCTAGAAAAAACGGCTCATCAAGGTGTAGTTGAACTAGACCCTGATGCGTCTTCATCTTCTTAGCTCAGAGAAATAAAACGGATAGAAATTGAAGAGGGGGAAAAGAGTGTAGCTAAGGCTAGGCTCAATCCTCTTCACCATGAAAGAGTAGAGTGTTGCTAGAGCAAGGCTCTATCTCATTTCAACAAATAAAATGGCTAAAAATCTTGACGGGGACATGAGACAAGGACCTACAATGTGTGCTTGTCCCTTAGGGTTTATTCAACAAATTATAACCATAAATGCAAGAGAAATAGAACTACAACCATTCAATCAAGAAGTTTTGCAGAAATTTACTTACATTTAACCAAGAAATCAATAGAAAAACCCTAGTTGTAACACCTTCCACCAAGAGAAATGCCAAAATATGCCAAGAAAGTCTTCCTTCAACAAGTGTGCCTCACAATTTCATCCAATAACCCTAAGGAAGGCGCAAATTTCATACCTCACCAAGTGGTGAGTGAGAGATCATGAAAAAATGAGAGTAAAAACCCTCAATATATACTGTATCAATGACCTAATTTTATTTTTAGGTCATAAAAAGGTCGACAAGGCCAAAATAATAAAAATCATATTGTTTTACATTAAATGACAAATTAAAACCCCAAGCAAGCAACAAAAGGACATCATCCCCTTTCTAGGGTGATGTTAGCCCCTTCTAGGGAAAATGCAGCCTCCAGGAGCAAAACGTTAGCCCCCCTTGGGCTTCTCCAAGCTGCCACACGTGCCAAACTGCCCTGTCCATTTGCCAAAATGTCCATGAAGCAGGGATGACGTCATAGACCTCATGGTTGACGTCCTAGGCCTTCCAAGGCCAACATTCCACTGAAAAGGGCACAAACCCCCTAGGTCAAGCGCTGCCAGGTTGCAAAGCCCCTGATCCATCTATGTCATGTCTCTACCCCCTGATGGGGTCTCAACATCCATCTGGTGGACACTTTAGCCCCATGGAGGTCTGAACTGATCATCTCCCCATGTCTATCGATCCAAATGGTACATATCCACCGGGCATAATCCTGCACATCAACAACTACGCCCTCCATGGGCTCATCAGTCACAGGGATCATAGCAATGTCAATCACATCTCATCATCAATATTATTAAATACGTGCATAAAATCCCTAATACATCAATCAAAGCTCAAAGACATTACACAAGCCTGCAATACACATTTGAAGAAAATGACAAGGCGTCCTATTGGGCTAGTGTCCACTGGAAAAAGAAAGTTTCTGGAAGAGACCTCATCTAAGCCATGCAAGTGGGTGATGTGGTCAAGGGAAGTCCAAGCATGTGGGTGCAGTGAGGGCAGAGGATGCAAAGCTTTACCTATGGGTGCCTTTGTAGAAGGCGAGTTGCACTTGTCCTGGATGCAAATCTTTCCAAGCCCATGCCTTTATTCTTTTCTTTTATTCTTTTATTTTATAATGTTTTTTTCTTCAAGAGACTAATCAGGGGACACTGCCCTAGCGTGGTGACAATATTACCCACAAGTACTTTTGCATAAATGAGAAGGTTGGCTCGTGATGAGACCCTCTTTCCCTTGGCCATGCAACTAAGAGTCACTATCCTAGCGTGGTAACCAGCTGGTGGTAATGTCATACTGCTAGGTACCCATGGACCTAATAGGCTGGCTCGTGATGAGACCCCCTATCCTTTGACTAGGTCTTGTTTTTGTTATTTTTTATGGGCCCCTCTTGTTTCTTGCTGAGAAACCTTTTAGTGCTTTCTCGGGGATCCCTGGGCGAAACATCTCGAGGTTTTATTCTTAGGCTTTTATCTTTTACCATCTTTCTTTTACCTTATGGGCCTTTAACTCCCTTCTTCCCACGAGATAAGGTGCAATCCTGAAAATAGGTCAATCCAATGCCCGAACAAGTGGAGTGGGATAGGTGAGCGGAAAGCAAGATGAAAAAGTGGTGTTGTGACGAGAGTGGACGATGACTTTTCAGAAATCCCCCCAGTAGCAGACCAAAACCTACAGACACAGCGTTACTAGGGCATCTTGTCAATCCACCCAGACATGGTCAAGTGGGCAAGTGTAAGATCCAACCATTCGTTAGAAACAAAAGGAATCAAATGCACATATTCAAGGGTTTTGGTGATCAAAGTGACACATACCATGATACTCTGACTAATTACCTCATGGAGCAAGAGCCATCTCTGACACAAGACCAAGCCGATGGTGATGAATGTTGTTGTTGCTGACAAGATAAAGGTGTTGGAAGAAAGAAAAGGTGGGCCCTCCAGGGCCATGCTAAAGTCAATTCTCCTCTCGGTACTCCATGTCTAGGACATGTGGGCCTCGAGACATGATCTCCTAGTTATCCCTAAAAGTGGGGGATAACAGGATTAACCCCTTGAAGTTGTGCATCCTTTGGAGGCAACTTCATTGTTTGAGTTTGTTGTTGTGTACTTTTTTATGCCATTGAAACAACCCCTTAGAGTTGTGCATCTTGTGGAGGCACTCTATGTTTGGGTGTGTAGGCTTGATGTGTTGGTGTGATCTTTTCCTTTAAGCAATCTGTATTTCCCTGCACAATCAAGTAATCAAGTTAATGCTTGTTTCTTTTCTTGTCCATAGTTGTATAAGTGTACATTTGTTGTATCTTTAGCATTCTTAGATTTGTAGATAATTGTTATCTCTTTTAGTTGTATCTAGCTCTAATTTCATTCTTTTGTAATCTTGTTGTAACTCTTTGTAAAGTCTAATCTTCTTTAACTTTAGTTGACCCCTTGCCCAACCATAGGCACTAGTCTTTAGTTGTCTTAGGAAAAGGGCTTGCCTTTACATTTGAATAGTTACACTTTGCATTGTTTGTCTCTCATCTAGGCTAGATTCCCCCAAACCTTTAACTAATTAAAACCAACTCCTAGAATTTAACTTCTAAACTTCATCTAGTAACTAGGGTTTACCCCCTTGTCTTCCCTAGGAGTAAGCCTAGATGGAAGAGGTTCAAGTCGAGGTGACAGTGGGATTTAAACTTAGGCATTGTACCTCCAAGGACACATTAAGTGAGTTGGACTTAGCTCATGTTTGAAAGTGTGTATAAGGATGGTAACAAGGTCTAAATAAGTTGTAAATGACCATACTAGACATCTCATAGAGTCTTGCGCAATTCCATTAAGTTTTGATAGGATTTTTTAATAATTAACATTTTTCGTAAATTGAACATTTTAATTATTTTTTATGAAAGATGTAAAAATTTGGTCCTTGTGGATTTTGTATAGGGGTGTGAGTACTCAAATCAAATGGTTTATGACCCCCTACACCCTTGGACGAAGTTTCAACTCAATTGGACAATTTTTGCTAGGTCATTGTCCATGAGACGTCCAAGTTAGTCAAAAGTCAGTGAATAATTGGCTAAGGTAAAAAGCCAAAAAATTGTAAAAGTGTCTAAAATCATGAGAGGAAGTGGGGAAATGTTTTCTAATGTATTTCCTAAGTTGGAAAATTAAAAATTCACTTAGATGAACCTCCCATGACAATTCAAAAGGGATTTCCCCCCTTCACATTGTTGTCGTCCTTATACACACTTGCAAACGTGTGCTAAGTCCGGCTCACTTAGTGTGTCCTTGGAGGCACAATGCCTAGGTTCACGGCCCATGCTGTCACTTTGACCGGAACCTCTTCTGTCTAGGCTTACTCCTAGGGAAGCCAAAGGGGGGTAGACCTTAGTTACTATATGTGTTAGAGTTAGGTTCTAGGAGTTAATTTTAATTTGTTAAGGTTAGAGGGGATTCTAATCCTAAGATGCTAAGGCAACAGTGCAATATGCAAGGGTTAGCATGTGAGACAAGCCTTTTCCCTAGGTCAACTAAGACTAGTGCCTAGAAATTGGGCAAGGGGTCAACTATGTTCAAGGGTGATTCTTTACAAAAGATTACAAATTACTTACAAGTTTACAAAAGAATAAATTAAACCAATGAAATAATATCATGTACAATTACTTACAATAAAAAATGCTAGGATACAAATTATACAAAGCAGACTAACCACGTTTATCTTCTTATGTGTGCAGGATACAAAAGATTAAAGCATAAAAACATATCACCACATATATGAGAACATCATCAACAAATTATATCATCAACACGTTCCAAAGATTTAGAAGATTTAAGCACAATTGTTATGAAGATTAATAAGGATGATCTACGTTCTTAATTATTAAACCCCCAAGTATTTTATTAGGTTTGGTCTAGGGTTTAATAGTTAGGTTTTTCTTAAGATTTATCAAGTTTTATTAAAAGCTTTCACCAAAGCCTCCTCCTCCTATTGCCAAATAATTGTTGGACGCTCAAGATAGTATGGCAACGAGGCCAACCCTAGCAGAACCAGTCAGCCCAAAACAAGAGTACTTCCCGGAGAGGACACGCACCTGATGCGCCACGGGGTAGTCCCCTGCCACTACCCTCCGTTGTTTTCCTCAAGCCTCGTTTTAGATGGTGAAGATGGTGGTGTGAGGTACCCTAAAGTAGTCTATTAAGTATATATCATGATTAGGTAGACTTTTAGGTGGTTATTAGAGTGTTTAGAAGATTTTAAGGCACTTTTTAGGTGCAATTTAGTGATATGGCCGAAACTGTTATTAGCTTTATTAGTGTGTTGTCTTAAGCTTAAGCAATTGAAAATATCAACACATGTAAAGCAAATAAAGAGATGGCTGAAAAATAAGATACTATCACATGCACAATAAGAGCTTGCTATGAAACAAGAGATGTATGGCAAGAATAACTTGCCTTAAAGAGATAAAAGAAAATTTAAAGTGTTTGCCTATTAAACCATTCAACACATTCCAAGCCCAAGCAAATGGCTTTCAATAGATATAAGCAATATAGAGAAAGAACCAATTACTTGTTAAGCACTTAAGATATTTGAAGCATTAAAATTTAAACCATGTGCATAAGAAAGAGATAATAAAAGCTTGAAATGAAACTAAGTAAGATCTATTTAGATTATTTAGGTGTGTTGTTCAGTAGGCTTAAGATAATGATATAGATCTAGAACATAAGCATTTAAAACATTAAACCATAGATCACATCATAACAATAAGCATCAACACTTAGCTTTACCTATTTGGGGTATTCCTCTCCCAACTAGGTAGGTGATTAGATTAGATTTGCTTAGTTAGGTTAAGTTCTTTGAGATCTTAGTAATTAGGGCAAACCATGAAAGAAAAACAAAATAGAGAAGCTAAGCTACTAACAAGCAAGAAAACCCCAAGGCCTAGGTTGGGAAGGTGCCCTCACCTTCAAAACCTCACGGCCAAGCTAAGAAAGGCTCAAAAAGATGAAGAGAAAATAGATCTAGCCCACGTCCTACCTATCCCAAAGCTCACACGTGGGAGGAGGTCGTACCACTTCTCCTCCTACACTATAAGTTTCAATAAACAAGCAAAAAGGAAGAAAAATGTACAAGAATGCTAGAAAATGAAAGGGGGGTTGAGAAATAGCTACCAAATCCCCCAAAGGGGTCTTGAAGTGTTGTGTCTCTCTTTTGGGCAGCCAAAAACTCTCAACCAGATCTGATATACCTGCAAAATCAGCAAGTTTTGCTTGCTAGAATGGCTACACACAACCAAAATAAGTTAAGGAAACCCTTGCCCTTTTGGGGAAAGAACTTTCCACAATAAAAGATATTATATTTGATAAAATTTTGACCTACTTAAACAATCATATGTTAGATGAAAATGGAATGAATGAACAACAATAATAGGAGAGGAGCAATAGATTTAGAGAGATGGAGTATGTGAGAGTTTCAAGTGACCCTTCTCCTTGAAGGAGTTCCCAATGAAAGCCTAGAGATAAACCTGCAAGATCTCTTCAAACAACATGCATATAATAGACAATATGTTGATGTATTGAAACTAAATGACACTTCTATTTAATCAAACACATCAAGATATATAAACCCAATAAGCATACGCCCTATTAAATCTACTTAGATAACACTTTACCTAAGATTTAGTGTTGCAAGCATCTAAAAATAACAATACAAAGTTACTCCCATGCATAAGAAAAAGAAGCATACGCCTTAGTCTTCTTGTTGTCCTCCAAAGTTTCTCCAATATTATATTACTCAAGAAAAATGGTTTTGGAGAGAAAATACTCCAAAACCCTAGATCATAGAATGGAAATGAAATGGAATGAATGACTAGAGAGAGAGAGAGAGAGAGAGAAATCAAGTAGCATAACAATAGCTCAAGATATGGTGAGTTGGGGAGGAGAAAATAGATCTATTTATACTTGGAGAGACAAACCTACCTCTTTTGGATCTAAGCCAAGTGTCCACCACCAAGCAAAGGAGTAGATCTCTAGGCTAGGGTGCACCTCTTAGGGTTTGCACAAAAGATCTAGGGTGTATAAAAATAGAAAAATTAGTTGGATAGATCCAAGGGCATGTAGAAAGCATGGGATTCATGCCAAGGTAAATGAAGAGGCTCAAATAATTTTTTAAAAATTATTTGTGGAATTTCTAGAAGAGGGAGGGTGCACCACTTGGGATGAGGGAAAGGTGATGAGGGGTGGGAGATGAGTGAGATGGATTGGGATCACACAAAAATTCATGAGGGAACTTTTGGGATCCGTGCTAGGGCAAGAGAAAGAGCCTCAACAATAAAAAACGAAATTTTCATTGGAGAGACACAAAGTGGGGTGTAACTCTCTTGGAGAGCGCTCCACAAGGTCAAAAATCAACCCAAATGCAAGGATGGGTGATGTGGAGTGAGTGGGGTCACCTCTAGGGGTGATATAGGGGCTAAATGAAGTGAAAGCTCAAGAGAGGGGGCCACACTCAAGTCACGAATTAATTAAAAAGGGAAAAACGTCAATCCCCCTAGGGGGTCGTAACTTTTGAGTGTGGAGGTGGTAAAAAGGGTTAAACAAGGTTGAAAAAGGTTGGGAGGCTAAGGTTATGCTTAGAGGGTCTCTCTCTAACCATAATTTCAATATTTCACATCATCTAACTCATTATTGCAATTTGTACATCTTGCCATGTTTGGACTTTAGCAATTAAAATTGTTATTTTAGACTGACTGACACTCCGGGTGGACTAACCCATGGCTAAAGTTGTCCGACTGAGCTGAAACTTGGTCCATGGATGTAGGAGGTCCTATTCCGTTTCTTTTGAGCACAAATACCTCTATCAAAAGTTCAAGGATCCGGTTTTTACAATTATTGCTCAAAAATAATTAATTAATTAATTAAACCTCCAAACTTAGGGAAATTTAACTAGAAATTAATTAATTAAAAAAAACTAACCTAGACTCAACGAAATTCCGCGAAACTTTATAAGATGTCTTGCATGGTCATTTACAATGAATTCCCTATATAGTTACCAAAACATAATCCCACTAGAACGTTGTTCACCACTTTGAAGGACTTATTGCAAATGTGAGGGAAAAACTCAAGGGAAATCAGTAAGGCTGAAAATCTCAACTGATAATCTAAGGATAAAAAACCCTCGGTGAAAGGAACTCTCCCAGTGAACCGATCTCAAGGTAACTGACCTAGACATGACTCATGCAGACCTATTACATTATTAACCCACGCAGGGGTGCCGAAATTCCAATTACAAAAATAAGTGTTGGGGCCAAACACTGCCCTGTAGGACCAAAAGTCTTCGACAACATCGCATCTGATGATGCATCTCTTCATGGCACATGAGTTGACCACTGGTGCTAAATGGACGGTCAACACACATCTCACTCCTCAAACCCTAACTCACTACCAAACCCCTAAAAGTGCACCCCCCTTGACTTGTTATCTCTCTCTTAGATAGGTGACACTTGTAACTCATCCAAGAGGGGTCTCTCCTCTTTCCCTCCTTTAAAAGGAAGCTCATTCTCCTCATTCTGACATCAGTTTTTCACGGCAACTCGATTATACCAAAATTTCTTCCCACCCTCTCACTCTCCCATTTTTCTCATGTAATTTTGGTGCAATTTTGCACCCACTCTTTTGAGCAATAAAGTGAAGCTTTGGAGGATCTATTGGTGTTCTCTTGGTGTATTCTCGGTTCTCTTGTATGGCATTTTCTCTTGGTAAGGTAATATTGTAGAGTTTGTGTATCTTTGTTCCACATTGTTTTACTTGAAGAACCCTAAGCAAAGTATTTGTCTAGGGATAAATTTGTAGTATTGCTATAGGTTTATGTGATTTGTTTTTATTAGTGTTTGCAAAGTATTGTGTAGGCCTTTTAAAATATCTCACCTTCTTGTCTCATTGTGTAGCAAGGGTTTACAGATTTGCAGGTTATCAAAGCTTGGAGGAGGAACTCCAAAAGCTTCATTCTATTCCATATAATTTTATGTTTTAATTTCAGTCTTCTATTTGCTTATTTTCTGTTCATATTATCATTCAAATCTTGTTAAAAAATTCAATCTTTAAGTTCATATTTTTTTTGTAAATATTTGTGTACATATGCGAACTCAAAATTAACTTTTTGTGGTGATTTTTAGCATTTTCCAGCAAGTTTTGTTTGTTGATTTATGCAAGTTTTCACCATTTAAAAGGAAGGTGTTGCTCAAATTTGGCTACCTAAAGCTCAAGAAATCTTATATAAGCTTTGGTGCAAAACCCCCCTCTCTCTCACTTTCTAAAACTATTGTTAGCAGCCCAAGAGAGTTTCTTGGACTTGCACTTTTTTTTTCCAAGTTTAAAATTTGTAAATTAATTTTAATTGTTTTCCCACACCTTGCATTGTGCTTGGCTCTGCCGTCCTTGCAAAATTATGCTCGCTAGGATTATAATTTTTTTATTTTCTTTTTTCTTTAATTAATTTTGTCCACCTTTGCCACAAAATTGGAAGGCTTTGTCCTCCACCTTGTGTCAAAGTAGTGTGGTTAACATGTTTAAGTTATTTATTTTAATTAATTGTGTATCGTCCACACCTTGCATGTGAGTGACTATGCCATCTAGCAAAATCGTGTTGGCCTATGCTTAAAATTTCACTTGTTCAAAGTAAATAAAATTTGCTTCGTATTTTCTCCCCTTGCCACTTTGTGGATCTTGGGTAATAAGAAACGACAAAGGATTGAGTGGATAGTTTAATTAAGCACCCATTTCTGTTATTGTTTGACCACTAAAATAAGATGACTTGTAGAGGCTAAAAGGGGTTGAAGTCGGGGACGGTTTCACGGCACTAAGTGTCCTCCTTGTTGAGCACCCAAACACTTTGAACTTGACCTTTGGAGCTAGGGGAAAACCTTGTTGTTCTTCTTATTGAACACCCAACATTTTCTATTGGCTAAGGGATAATGACTTGGGGTAGTCACATAGCTTAGGCTTGCAACTCCTCACATCTAAACCACTAAGTTAAAAAGAAACTTAAAATTAACTAAAAGCAACCTAAAACACTTGCAATTTTTATT
>SNQJ01S0112085.1:28515-51209 GCA_010110895.2 Picea sitchensis
TTTAAGATATATGTTTAACCATGTAATTTATTCCATTTGAGACACCATGCTAAAGAACGAAATATTTGCAAGAATAAAACTTAAAGCATGTAAATGTAAATGTGTCTTAAGGGCTTAAACTAAGATGATATGATATAGATGATTATTCTAGAGCATATTAATCCATTTGAAACATATAAACCATCACATATCTACAACATCCTAGCCATACGATTTTGGGGGTTACTCTCTCAAGGTGTAGGCAATTATTATTAAGCAAAACTTTAAAATAGAGCAAACCACTCACGATGGCACAAGGTGAAGGCAAGCCTACCAATTTTGTGCCAAAGAGGGTTGGAAAGAAAAAAGACTTAGATGATTATTATGCTAGCCACACAACCTTGTCTTGTGGACAAGTGGGGCAAGAAATAAAAAATTGTTTTAAAAGAAAAATAAGAACTAGCCCAACGATTTTGGGGGTTTGGCTTGGCCAATCACTCACCCAAGGTGTAGGCAACTAAAGCTTGCTGAAATGAAATAAAAGAAAGCAAAAATGATATAAGAGAATGCAAGCCTCAAGGGAACTTCCCGGGGGCTTGCTACAATGCTAAAAAAAGAGGAGAAATAGTAGGGGAAATTTACCCAACTATTGTGGAAGCTTTTGTGGTGTTGTATGGATGAACTTGAGCAGCATATCCCCTTTTTTCTGGTAAGAACCTGTAAAAACCAGCAAGCAAAAGCTTGCTAAAAATGTTGCACAACACAACAAAGTTAAGAGAAATTTTTTGTTTCTTACGCGGAAATTTTTCACATAAAATCTCCAAGTGAAAATTTAAAATATGTGACCTATCTAAGATGGTTACTAAACTGAAATATAGATGGAATGATTGCAGAAAATAAAAGACTAAATAAGCTAGGAGTGTGAGAAGGCTTTGAGGGAAGATTCATTCTTGAGGTTTTCCCAAAAATCTCTTTGAAATAACCCCGCAAGACTCAAGACAAGATGTGAAGCATGAAAATAGATAATAAACTTGAATAGACTAACAATATGAAATACTTCAAACCCTTATCTATCCAACAAGTATAAACTAGCAAGAATACTCTTTGTTACTCTAATCTTGTAAATTAATTTACCAAAGATCTATTCAATACCATACAAGAAACTTGAATCACAAAGTCACCTCATGTGTAAGAATGCATCAAGAATACTCTTGGTGTTTCCAAAATCCTCCAAAGCTTTATTAATTCAAGTGAGAGTGTTGCAGCAACAAGTTACTCCAAGACTCTCAAGAGCATATGAGTGAAATGACAAAATGGCAAGAGCAAGAGAGTGGGATGAAATTCCAGTATAGTAACACTAGCTCAAAGAATGGTGAGTTGAGGAGGAGAAATGAGATCTATTTATACTTGGAGAGACAAACCTACCTCTCTTGGATCTAAGCCAAGTGTCCACCACCAAGAATAAGAGTAGATCTCAAGGCTAGGGCACACCATCTAGGTTTTGAAAGCTAGATCTAGGGTGTAAAAAAATGTAGGAGGTGTTGGGATCAAGAAAAGAGGTGTGGGAGGCCTTGGGATTGATTCCAATGTGAGAAGTCTCAAATAATTTTTAAAAAATCATTTGTGGAGTTTCTAGATGGAGGGGGGCGTAACTCCTCTTGGAGGGGGCAAAAAAATGGTGAAAATGAAGGAATGAAGGGGGATTAATGAGAAAAAATGAGTGGGATCACCCTAGGAGGTGATGTGGGGGTTAAAGGGAGTCATAACTCATGAGAGGGGGGGGCCAAATAAGTCACAACAACCTCCACCAAGGAAAAACGTCAAACCCCCTAGGGGGGCGTAACTTTTGAGTGTAGAAGGTGGGTAAGGGGTTAGAATAGGTTGGAAAAGGTTGGGAGGGTTATGTTATGCTTAGGGAGGCTCTCTCTAACCATCATTTCAACATTTCACATCATCTAACTCATTATTACATTTTTTACATTTTGCCTTGTTTGGACTTTAGCAATTAAAATTGTTGTTTTAGACTGACTCATACTCTGGGTGGTCTAACCCATGGCTAAAGTTGTCTGACTAAGCTAAAACTTGGTCCATGGGTGTAGGGGGTGCCTTTCCATTTCTTTTGAGCACAAATGCCCCTATCAAAAACCCAAGGACCTAGTTTTTACAATAATTGTTCAAAAACATTTAATTAATTAAATAATTAAAATCACAACCTTAGGAAAATTAATTAAAAAAAACATATCTAGACTCGACGAAATTCCGCGAAACTTTCTACAATGTCTAACATGGTCATTTACATCATTCCTAAACAATAGCTACCAGAGGATGAAACCATTAGAACGTCGTTCACCACTTTGGAGGAATTATTGCAAGTGTGAGGGAAAAACTCATGGGAAATCAACTACGCTGAAAAGCCCAATTGACAACCTGAGGATTAAAAACCCTCGGTGAAAAGAACTCTCCCAATGAAAACATCCCAAGGTACCTAACCTAACTATGATCCATGCAGACCTATTACATTATTAACCCACGCAGGGGTGCGGAAATTTCGTTTACAAAAATTTGTGTCGGAGGCATAAAATGCCCAATTGAACCAAATTGTCTTCAACATACTTGCATCTGATGATGCATATCTTCATGGCACATGGAGTTGACCCCCTAGTTGAATAGGTGGTCAACAAACCCTAAAGATCAACTCGGTGGTGAAAGATTCTAACTTCCTTGATCCAAGCTTGGTCCCGGAGGTGCAACATTCCTCCCACACCAATCTACAACACTACAGAGATCAGATCCATTGGCAGAAGAGTACAGTGCGCAGCCTAAGGTGATTTCCAGCAGCAGGGCGCACCATCTTGTAGAGATCAGTTCGATCTGAAGAGAGGAGAAGGATCTTGGGCAAAGGAACATCTGCGTATTCTTTGTATGGTCCAGGACATCATTTCTAGCCTATTCGGGAGGATGTTTCCCCATTAGATTATTTCATAGAGTTTGGCACAAGTGGAGAAGAGAGGGGTGCACTATAGAAGGAGGTTTTAATCATTTGGTGGCTCAGATCTTCATTGTTCAGCTTGAGACCAGTGGGGTTGCATTTCCCTGATCTATCATCTCAGTGATTTTTGTAGCAGTTGGGGGTCTCTAGGAGAGAGGCCAAAATATTGGGTCTTCAATCATCCAGGAGGGCGCAAGCCAGTTAGGGGTTTACTCATTTGGAGGTTCAACACTTCACCATTCAGCTTGAAACTTTGCCAGGAGGGTTCTAGTGGCCCGATCTACACTCAGGGAGAGTTTGGAGTCATTTGGAATTCAGGAAGAGGAGGATCAAATTCTTAGGTGTCTACAACCACCATGATAGTGTGCAACTCAGACAGTTTGGGGGTTTGGCACTTCATAGGGCTAGGGCTTCATATTATCATTCATATATGGTAGTTATTGGCCTTTGGAGGCTTGTATCTTCTCATCAGGGTGCCTTTGAAGGCTATTATCATCAGTATTGGTTATTATTGTAGCAGTTATCATTCTAGTTTGGATATTATTGTGGTTTTCTTCGAGATCTGCAGATCTCTGGTTACAGGATCTATCTATTATTTAAATAAAGGTTAGATATGACATTGTTGGCTCTATATTGGTGTTTCTTGTTGTATCTTGTCTATGTTTATGGTATATGCTTCAGATATATCTCTTCATTGCTATAATCTCCATAATACAAACCCTAGTGCGCAACTTCATGAGTAAACTGGAAAACACACATCCAAACAATAGCAATTAGTAAACAGTTAGTGTTTCAAGCAAAAAAATGGCTTGGAAACATTACAGTGGTATTGGAGCATTGATCCTCCCAGCCAGTGGGGATTAGCACATGCATAAGTTCAGTGGTATTTACATGGGTAGATGCAGAAAGCAGACAGGTGAAACAGAGGGAAAGATGGAAGGTTCAGGTGAGGACAGTGAGCCACAGATTCTAGTAAGTTTTACAAAGGAGCTACAACACTCAATAAATCAGACACAAAGTGCCCTTGAACACCATCTACAGGGAAATCAAGAAACAATGTGCAGGGGACAATTTGAAATGAGAGAGACATTGGAGAAGATAAATGCCAACCAGGTGAATATTGTGCAACTCCTATTGCAAATGACCCATGCAGGGAAGGGACCAGAAATCTATGCAAACAAAGAAGTCAATGGGTCTTAAGGAAGCACTAGACCTCATCAAGAGTATAGCCCTCACTACCACACCGAGGGACAGAGTTATGGAGGAGGGGTTCCTCAGGGGATTGTTATCCCCTAGCCTAAGGATAACCAAGGAGATTATTTCTCGAGGCCCACAGGTCCTAGACATGGAGTACCGAGAGCCATATTGACTTGAGCTTGGCCCTGGAGGGCCCATCCTTCTTCTTCAACACCTCCATCTTGTCAGCAGCAGCAACATCCATCCCATTGGCCTGGTCCTTCAGCAACAGTGGGTCTTTCTCCATGAGGTAATGAGTCCACGTATCATGGTATGTGTCACTATGATTCTCAAAACATTTGAATATGTGCATTTAATTCTTTTTACTTTTAACGTGTGCTTGGGCCTTATGCCTTTCCACTTGTCCATACCTGGGGGGAATGACAGGATGCCCTAGCAAGTTGGTTCCCATAGGGTTTGAGTTGCCACTGGGTGGGTTCATGAAAGGTCATCGTCCATTCCCACCAGACTTATCACTTTTCATCGTTTTCCCTCTCATCCATCCCATACATTGGTTTGGGCATTGGGTTTTCCAAGCTAGCAAAGGGTTGTACCTTACCTTGTGGGAAGAAGGGGCTAAGGGCCCAGAGAGTAAAAGTAGCTGGAAAAAGATAAAAGCCAAAGGAACAAAACCTTCAGATGCTTCGCCCTAGGATCCTCAAGAAAGCAATAAAAGTCTTCTCAACAAGAAACAGAGGGACGCATAAAATAATAAAATCAAGACCTAGTTGGAGGATAGGGGGTCTCATCACGAGCTAGCCTATTAGGTCCATGGGCATGTAGCAGTATGACACTACCATTCAGCTAGTCACCACACCAGAGTAGTGGCTCTTGGTAGCATAGCCAAGAGAAAGGGGGTCTCATCACAAGCCAACCTTCTCATCTCCATGAAATTCTTGTGGGTAACATTGTCACCACTGGTCGCCACGCCAGGGCAATGTCCCCTAACTAGTCTCTTGAAAGAAAAAGAAATAAGATAAAAGGCATTGAATGGGCTTGGAAACATTTGCATCCATGACAAGGTGCATCTCACCCTCTTCAGAGGCACCCACAGGTAGGCCATACATTTGTTAATGTTTATGCCATTATTATAGTTCTTTGCACTTCAATAGATAAGAGCATCATAAGAACAAGATCACTGAGAAATACACATCCACAAGAGACACAACATTTATCCTGACAGGAAACCCTCTAGGGGAAGAAGCCAACAAAAGTTCTTTATCATAAAATGAAGCCACAATGTTCAAGAGATAACTCAAAACCAATACAGAAAGTCCTCCCCAAAGAGATGTGCCCACCCTTCTTCTCCTCTCCAACTTCCAATTGCAGCTTGCCTCATAAGAGAATGAGCAAGTGAAGTGTGTGTTAGAAGTGAGAGCTAGCCTCTGTTATACAAGACTGACGCGTGTGAAAGGTCACAATCTGGCGGGGCCGACCTCTCTCTCACTCTTGGTGGGTAAACCCACCTTTAATTATTATGGGTCTTCCATTATAACTGTTAGGGCCGACTTCATATTCTGCACTTTGTAATTGTCAAATGACCAATCCGAAGAGTTGTGTACAATTACGACATGATTAATCCTCAGTAGAGGATTAATCAATAACAATAATAATAATAATGACATGATTAATCCACAATGGGAGTTTAATCCAATAATAATAATGACATGAATTAATCCACAATGGGGATTTAATCCAATAACAAAATAATAATAGAATTCTCTTCCTTGATTCACATTATTTCAACACTCCCCATAACAAGAAGAATTCTTCATCGGTATCGAGGCGAGAGGTCTACATCATCGGTGTGTCGGAGGGCCGATATCGTCAATATCATCTTGAACCATTGTCTAGCACATTTACGAGTCATCGGAAGTTTCTTCATCAACAACATCATCATTCTCAAAGAATGTTATCATCATTGCATCAAATATGTATCCCGGTAAAAATGATACCTCATCACATAGCACTAATTTGGTACATCACGGTACTATACTAGCTCAATGTCACGGTAGTTAAGCTGGTAGCTTCGATATCAGTCCGCATCTTACTTTACGTCTAACAACTAGGTCAGAAGCCAAGTAATATCATCATCTCGCTTTACGTCCTAACAACTAGGTGAGGAAGCGAGAATCACATCATGTTTTACATCTAACAACTAGATTGAGCATGACTCATCTTGCTTCGTCTAACAAGCGAGGTCAGAAGTAGAGAACACATCAACATCTCGCTTTACGTCTAACAACGGGTCAGAGCGAGGAATAATCGACGTTATGATTTACGTCTAACAACTAGGTGGAAAGCATAACTCATCTTGCTTCGTCTAACTGCCAGCGAGGTCGAAGAAAGGATCACCGCAGTCGTAGCTACGTCTAGTAGGGTCGGAAGCATGACTCATCTTTATTTTACGTCTAACAACTATAGGTCAGAAGCCAAGGAATCATCGACGTTATGCTTTACGTCGAACAACTGATCAAGCATAACTCATCTTGCTTTTCATCTAAAAGCGAGGTCAGAAGAAAAGGATCACCTGTCATGCTTCGTCTATGGCCGAGTGAAGCAATGAATAGTCAGGCGTTATTGCTTTACGTCTAACAACAGAGTCAGAAGCATAACTCATCTTGCTTTACGTCTAACAACGAGGTCAGAAGCAGGAATACATCTACTCCCCTTCGGGAAGGTCCTTTGTTGGCGATATGAGAAACATCTCGAAAGTGTTCCGACTTTACATGAGATAGAGGAAGCGGTCATCACATCAGCAACATGTTCATCCGCGTGCTTGCTAATGTACTGGAGTTTCAGGCTCCTCTCTGTACCATATCGCGGATGAAATGATAGCGAATCTCTGTATTATTGTTTGAAATGGTAAGGAACCACCGAGTTCTGTCATTTTATCTGACTTTGTTATCACATAGGGTAGCGGTTGTCATCTCCAAGTTAAATAGGCATGTCAGCAACTTTGAAGCCATATGGCCGCAGCTGTAGAACATGCGGCAATGTACTATGCTTCCGCTGTGTTGAGCAATGTTGAATTGCTTCCTACTCGCCGCGAGATCATAGATGATCCCAAAATGACATCGAAAGTGCTTTTTCTATCAGCAATGCTTCTGCCCAATCTGCATCAGTATATCCACTCCAGGCATTGAGTCATGATCTCCATCATAGCTGAAATCTCATAATAAATTGTACCTTAAAGGTACCTCATCACATCACAGCGGCCCCTAAATGAACCGTCACAGGCTCTACGAAGCTGACTCAAGGTGTTCAACTGCAAAGCCGGATGTTTGAATACGGTGTTAAAACCGGTACATCCAACGATCCAATGTCTGTGCATCTGAGTGGCATCTATCAAATCCCCAATGAAATCGATAGCAACCCCGACTTCGCTTCCATGGGTGTATTCATGGACTTTGCATTCTAGCATGTCGAATCTCTTTAAGATTTCGACCCGTGTATCCACAGTTAGGAATATTATTCTTTCGGATACATACATACCTCAAGACCTAGAAGTAGTGCATTAGGCCAGGTCTTTCATTTCAAATTCTGCGTCCGTCTCTGTTTACATTCGGCGATAAGCTTTTTTTCTTCTCTAGTTAGAATAAGTCATCCACATACGATAATAGTATTACCAGTTCATTCTCCATGATCTTGAAGTAGAGATTTGAATATACTTCTCTTAGTAAACCCTATTTCGTCAGAAAGCTGTCTATACAGCCATACCAAGCTTTGTGAGCTTGCTTCGAAATCCATTATAAGGCTTTCTTCAATCTACGGACATGAGACTTCCTGTATTCAATCTCAAATCCTTAGGGTTGCTCTATATACACTTCCTCTTCAATGACACCGATGGAAAAGTTGTTTTCACATCCAGCTGGTGCAGCTTCAAATTTCATCTTGGCAGCAAAAGGCTACTATAGTTCTGATCAAAGTGTATCTGGCCGCAGGAGCGGAAGTAATAACCATGATACGATTCCTTCCTTTAGGAAAACCGCCCAGACAAATCTTGCTTATTTTTCAATGCTTCCATCAGCGGCATGTTTTATCTTGAATAGCCATTTTGATGATACCACATCCTTGCCTTTTAGTGGAACAATTTCCTTCATCATTCTTTATTAATGGATTGGTATTCCTCTGTAGTCATGGCATCTGCATTTCTTCTGGATGGCCTCTTCTACAAAACATGTAGGTTCTTCATCAAATTAGGTGCACATCAAAGCGTGGCGGAAAAGTGGCTTTGGTCTCTTCCTGTCTCGTGGTTTCCTTCTGGAACACCATACTTCTCCATCTTAAATAAGCTCTCTTACCCAAGAAAGCTTTCTTTTATGAGAGAAGTTCATCTGAGGAGGTTCCTGAACTTTTTATATCGTAGTCTTGGGAGTCTCCTCATCGGGGATTGACTTCCCTCTCACCGGTTTTAGCAATCTGAGGAACTTCCCTCATGGATTCTGCAATCCACAGGATTTACAGGTTCCTCTTCGCTTAGCACTTCTTCAAGCTGGCATCTTTCTTGATTTCTTAAGTGCAGCTTCTTCGTCAAAGGTCATCCTGCTGATTTCAATATGGCGGTGACCAGGTATGTAGATTCTGAAGGCCTTGGATACCTCCGTTATCCACAAATATTCCTTCTTTTGAGGAGGGCTCGGTTTGTTTCTTTTCTCTTTGGGTATATGGATAAACACTGGACATCAAATATTTTGAGATGGATTTCCTCTGGCTTCTTTCCAGTGAACATCTTCTGGGGTCTTGAACCCAAGTGCACCTATGGGATAGTTTGTTCTACACATAAGCAGTTGCCATGGCTGCGCCCATAAGCATAGGAAGATCTTGATGCGTGAATCATGGTCTTCACGGCTTCCATAATTGTTCTGTTCTTCCTTTCAGCAACACCATTTTTTTTTTTTTTTTTTTTTTGGGGATCTTGATCCAACATCTTTGCAGATATTCACGAATTCTTTTGGGAGTATATTCTCCTCCATTATCTGACTGAGTATCTTAATAATCTTCTTTCTGAAAGGTTCTTTATCAAGGCTTTGGATTCCTTGATCTTGTTGAATGCTTCAAATATATCCGAGTCTTTAGAGAATAATCATTAATGAATGATACATAGTATATGCCATTAATGGAGGGATGATGGCATTGGGCCACACATCTGAATGGATGAGTTAAGGACTCTTGCCTTGTTGTCCCTCTTAGGAAGCGGTTCTTGATGTTCTTCCCTTGTGTACATCCATTACATACGCCTTCATGATCACCTTTCGGAGTTTTGGTAACTTTGTGACAGCTTTGCATATGTATGAAGTAGCGCCTTGTAGTTGATGTGAGCTTCTCTTCTAGAGTTTACATGGATTCTTCAATAGAGTGAGTCATGGCAGCTTCTAAGTGACCAACCTTCTTCTTCGTGATGATTGCTTCATTTATGATCTCCTTTAGCACGTTACTTCTGCAGCCTTTGCTATAGCTTCCTCATGTGACCTGGAGCAAAGGTTAAACAAACAACAATCAAGAATAATATCCTTCTTGATAATATAAAGCAATAGTACGAACAATCATCATAGTTGCTCCTTTAGAGCTTATTACTTATAATTGCTTAAAGATTAAAGGTAAGGAATGCAATACGAAATGGGGTCAACACTCTCTTAGTGTTGTGACCAAACATTCTTCCATGGCTTAATCTGAAACTAACACACGAGTTTCTCCTAGAGGAGGTGTTAGTCATATCAGGCAAAGTGTTACCTCTATATTCTCACATGCTATCAAGTATAATACTTTATAGCCGATTACTATCTCAACTAAAGTCATCGGTTTGTCGTATTAGCCCTCCTTTGAATCTTGATTAATCAGAGCACAGGCCTTGTCCTCAAAGAGTGAGTGCTTGCTTTTCTTCAGCGAGGTCTCCTTCACTCCAAATGACGAGAGTACTTTTCTTCAACTTTGTCTGTTGTACTAAGACAATATGCTATCTTGACAAAGGACAGGTTAGAGGATAAGCTCTATGATCAACTTCAATCCTTCTAATGATTTGATCATAGCTTCAACATACAACACTAATCAAGATAATTTCATAACATATAGATGCATAGAATAATCCCACACTGATTTGCATCGTTCTTTGAATGTTGGATCTTGAATCATACGGATCAATAACTGGATCCTTATCCACGCAAATACTTTTTAGAGTTTAACCATTAACCATATGTGAGTACATACCTCGGATAGCATTTGGAGTGGTGGCTCCATCAGTAGCAGCGGTAATCGTACCAAAAACTTCTAAAGAGTGATTGCAGGCGGTTCTCACGGTGCAAATGCAACAGATACTGCTTGCAAAAGCTGCAACTTAGGGTTTTATGAAACCCTAATTTTTCAAGCTTGAATTTTGAAATTCTGATCCATAGGATAGATCTTGTTTGGTAGAGGCAGGAGTTAGTTGATGCGATTAAATTCGAAATCAACTTTACCTTCAAATATGATACTGCTTGGTTAATTTGGTATACGGTATACGGTACTCTAGTTTTTACGGTTTTCTGGTACTTTGTGAAACTAGGGTTTCACTTTTCGGGAGATCTAGCCAGCGAAAGGTGCGCTCTAAGTGCCAAAATGATCCTTGGGGGGAGGGCACAACTTTCTAGGGTGTTAGGAAGATGAAAATACTCACTTTTTAAAAAACCCTAATTTTGGGAATACTTGAGTAGCAGTGGCGTTTTCCTCTTACTTGATTGTACTTTCTTAGTTGGCTCTGAAACCATGTTAATGTGTATTCCATTATTATAGTTCTTTGCATTTCAATAGATGAGCTATCCACATAAGAACAAGATCATTTGAGAAATACACATCCACAAGGACACAACATTTATCTGAAACCCTCTGGGGAAGAAAACCCGGCAAAAACTTCCTTATCATAAACAAGCATACAATGTTCAAGAGATAACTCAAATAATACAGAAAGTCATCCCAAGAGATGTGCCACCTTTCTTCTCCTCTCACCAACTTCCAATTGCAGCTTGCCTCATGAGAATGAGAAAATGAGTTGTGTGTTAGAAGTGAAGCGTTGGCCTCTTATTTATATCAACACGGCGCGTGTGAGAAGGTCCACAATGCAGCAAGATAGGTATTTTCACTCAAAGATTGGGTAAACCCACCTTTAATTAATTCTAGGTCTTCCATTATAATTGTTGGGGCCGACTTCTTATTCCACACTTTGTGGTGTCCAATGACCAATCCGCAAGGGATTTGGTCCTTATGAATTACCCGACATGATTAATCCTCAATGAGAGTTAATCCAATAACAATAATAATAATAATGACATGATTAATCCA
Organism: Picea sitchensis; assembly: GCA_010110895.2. Taxonomy (NCBI): domain Eukaryota; kingdom Viridiplantae; phylum Streptophyta; class Pinopsida; order Pinales; family Pinaceae; genus Picea; species Picea sitchensis. The sequence goes on from SNQJ01S0112085.1 coordinate 40,034, forward strand.
CAATGGGATTTAATCCAATAATAATAATAGCATGAGATTAATCCCATTGTGGATTAATCCAATAAAATAATAATAAGAATGCTCTTAGCAGTTACATTATTTTCAACAACATTCCCCTATCATCATTGCACCCATTACCCAAACATCCACATACCACCTCATCCGCCCATGGCATGGATTTGTATTCACCTGGAATCATCCCACGTCCAATGAGAATTGGCCCTATAGGACCTCCTTACGTCCTCTCCAAACCTGGCTTGTAGAGAGATAGCATGGCGTCTTTGAGCCCTTGTGCAGGTGAAGGGTGTTTTATGCACATGTTTAGTAACTTAATCAGTAGATGTGATTGACATTGCTATGATCCCTGTGACTTATAAGGCCATGGAGGGCGTATATGGTTCTTGAGCCATGCGATGGACGGTACACATGGGGAGATGATTAGTTTGGACATTCATAGGGATAAAATCCCACTAGATGGATGTTGAGACCCAGTGAGAAGGGCAAAGACAGGTCAGAGGTTTGCACCAAAGAGAGGATGTTCCACTGGATACTGCTTGGTAGGCTTGGACCCAAGGGTGTCTTGCCCTCATGCTATGATGGCAGAAGGCCCATGAAGTCACCTATGTGACCCTTCATGTCACCAGCGTTTGATGGACACTTTGGAGGCAATTATGTACTTGAGGTGTGCGTGTGAAAGCGATCTAGAGGCCTGGGGAGGCCTAACGTTTTTCTCCTATAGGCCAATGTTTCACCAAAGAGGTCTAATGTCACCGTAAAGGGGCATCAAGTCACCTATTCTGCTTGATTTAGGGTTTAAATTGTCATTTTATGTAAAAATGGATATTACATATGAAACTAGCCATGTTAGTTTTTTTGACTTAATTTTGGTCATTGTAACTGAATAAATAAAGGGAAAATCACTTTTATTTTTCATGATATTTCATTCACACAAGTGAAGTCTGAAAAGATTTGCACCTAATTAGGGGTTTTTGGCTGAGGAGTGGTGTGCACTTTTTGAAGGAGTCTATTTTTGGAGTATTTAGCATTTTTCTTGGTAGAGTGTTCAGCTAGGCTTATTGCTAGATTATTTTTGGTGAATGTAAGTAGAATTTTTCTGCAATTCTTCTTCATTGAATGGTTATGGTTGTATTTATCTTGCATTTATTCTAAGATTATGAAATTGCTAACTTAAAACCTTAGGAGGCTAAAGCACATGTTATTGTTATTTCCTTAATAACTTTCTCCTACTAGATTATTCTAGAAAACTGATTTTCTTGGAGATTTCTTGCTAAAGACCTTGCCATTTACGAACACCCTAGCATATTTTGCTTCATCTAGCTATCATCTACTTCATCTTTTGAAGGCTAGAAGGGAGTAAAACCCTTTAGGACCTAGGAGTTACCTACTTCTAGAAGGTTATTTTCCTAATGTTTAGTGATTGAAATACTGGACTATAACACTTCAATCGTTAACTTTCTTGTATTTAACTCTCTTATAATCATTTCATTCCTTCAAGATTGTCGTTGCGAAAAGAGACTCCATTTACCCTAAAAGCATTGATCTAAACCTTACAATTGAATGATTGATAGGGCATGTTTTAAAAGTCACATTCAACTTCAGGGAAAAGACACAGTGTCTATGTTTGATTTCGAGAGAATTAAATTATGACATGTGGTTGATTTTTTTTTATGTTGAACAAAGTTAAAGCAATATGATTGTGTGTTCCTTGGATTTTTGTTTCAAATATGAAAGGGAAGGAAATGAAGAAACATTTTTGAAACAAGATGGGTGAAAGTCATGGCGATTCTGGAAGTATGATTACATTTTGTGTTAATTGAAAGTTTTAAAGGAAATTACATGTGGGATAGTGAACAAGTTTTAACATAGTAATTGTTTAATTGGTCACAGAAATTGTTTAATTGGTGCTAGAATAGTTGTATTGAATCTGAGAATTGTTTTTATGGATTACTTAATTGGTTTTTGAACAATATTTTCTCTTTTCCCCTACAGTATTTCACTTTTCAATCATTATGATTCCCCTCGCCTTCCCATATTCACTATCCACTCATTGTTCCTAAAATTTAATTATAGTTAAGATAAGTTTTATAGTATGACAGTTAAATGATCGCATGGATGGATTATAGTGATATGTTCTTTTGGTTTACTATACAGTTGATTGTTTGATCTCTGTGAGCAGTAATCATGATCATTTCCCCATCATTTTAACATTTTTAAACAATACAACCCTTGCATATCCATAACCCTTGTTCACCCCTGCTCATTTGACAACTATTAAATGATTTGTATGGACTGGGATTGCATGAAAGGTCTGATATGTTGATGAAGCCCAAGTACATTTCATATTTAAAGGGTTGTCATGTATGGTTGTTAAAGAAACTATTTCTAATCAATTATGCATACAAGGATGAAATTTTTTAGCAGAGGTAACCATGGACGGGGTAACAGAAGAAGAGGAAATTGGAACAGAGTCCCTAGAATGAATTCTCTATACACACTTTGATCTTGGGCTCATGAGAGTTAGGCAATGATTTCTCAAAGTGGATTTTTAGCTTGGATTGGGCAGGGAGTGGTCCAACCTAGGCTGGAAATCCTCCCTTTCAGAAGCCCCGCAGTCCACAGTGTCCCAATGCCTCCATCATGTCTCCTGCCAGCCCCTGAAGTCCCACAAGGAGCAGAGCGGATGGCAAAGGGTGTCCACCCGGCAATCTCAACATCGTGGCTATCCTGACTTGTATTTACCTGCTCCTCCACCTATTAGTTAAATTGTCTAAGTCGCCCCTGTCCATTCACCAGTACAATCTTCACATCGAAAAACCAAAAGGTTATAAACTAAGGCCCACCTTGCCATTGACAAAGGAAAAGTCAATGTTTCCCCTTCCTCACCCTCAAATGACTCTGATAATCTGTGTCCTGCATCCATTTGAGAGATGATTGCTCTCAAGTGATGGTGAGATTAGGCTAAGGCTCCACACAGCCTAATGAAAATTCAGAGAGATCAAAGGTGACAGCAACAACAAAGGAAAAAATTCCTCCCATAGTGGCAAATATGGATTTTAAAGTTTTTTATTGGCTGAGAACAATTGACTTCTGGAATTTTGGACAGCACATTATTTTTTTGGATATATGGTAATATATTTTTGAAAATAATTTCAATTATATTGATATAAATTGTCAAAATATGAATGTGATGATGGGAGTCATAAGGAGGAATGTTTTGTTTGATTAACTAGTTGTGTTATGATTGTTAAGAACTAAAGGGAATCACAAGGGTTCCACCTTCTAGTTATTATTTATTAAAACCCTTATTATGATTTTATTGCTTTTCCCTTTAACTAAAAAGAAGTTGGTTGAGTTTTAGTTAGCTTAACTAAAGAAATGAAAGTTCAACTACCTCAACCAATTCAATTTGCTTAAAGGAAAAGGGAAATGGAGGAAGATAAGAGGGATATAGAAGGAAAATAATAAGGTTTTTCTCTTTGAGTTTTGTTGAAATAATTCAGATTTCATTCATTTCCTTAATTCATTAGAAGCCTAATTTTTTACACATGATAGCAGGGTCCTATTGTAGACATCAAAATTTAGGGCTAAATTACATCCCATTGAGGGGCAGCTTGTTTTTAAAGGTGTATGATCTATCTTTGATAGTATGTGTAAACTTGTCGTACAATTAGATTTCATGACTGACAAGGCTATTGTGCAAAGTCGAGTGGGCAACAATCGTGGCAAGTTGATCCATATTTTTAAACAGTTCAATTTTTGCTTTTATGTCATAAATCCTTTGTACATGTGTTTCATGAGGGGGCATCTAGGTTTGACTTTGGTCCCGCTTCCTTAGGAAATTTTGTAAAGAGAACGATTTTTTTTTATGAGTTAGAGGAGATTAAATGAGCGATTTTTATGTCTCATCTGTTTTGATTATAGACTTTGTGTCTTTACTTATGTCTATATTTATTTCCAGCATCATTATGTTCATAAAATTACATAAATAATGAATTTTTCAGCAAGCTTTTAATTATAAAAAACCACGGCCTAAGCACTTATAAACAATACTTGTGAATTAGGATACCAATTTTTGATGGCTATAAGCATAGGATGACATTCCCGTCTATTTTGCTTTAGCCAGATCTAAAATGTTTGAGTAAGATCATTTTATATATTTTCCTCAAAAGTGACCTATTAAACTAGATTGATTTTAGACCCTAAGAGACTAAGGTAAATTGAGTTAAGTTAGATTAGACTAGTTAAAGGTGATTACAATGTAGTGTTTGTGTAGAGAGTGTGTTGCAAAGTAAAATTACTTGAAAGAGACTTGCAATAAATTAAAATACTTGGAAAAGTAGAATTGCAAGAGAAAGTTGCTTGAATGTAAATAACTTGAAATAACAAAGTGCTTGAAAAGTAAATGACTTGCAATGAAAGTAAAAAAGTTGAAAGAATTAAACAATTATGCCTCCATGGGTCTACACTAGCACAATATTATTGATTCTTAGATTTATATTATTTAGACCATTAAGCATGTGAAGGAAACAATAACCATGTACTAATTTAGTCTTACGATTTCGGGGATTGGCTTAGCCAAGCACTCACCGAGGTGTAGGAAAACAAAACGAAAGGTAAAAGCTTGAGAAGAGAGCTAAAACTAGAAACAACCTCAAACAAGTGTACAAGATGGAGGACAAAGCCTTCTGGTTTTGTGCACAAGTGGGTGAAAAGAACTTGAAGAGAAAAACTTGAAAGTAAAGCCTAGCCTCTAAACCTTGTCCTAATGACAAGTGGGGTAAACAATAAATAATAACTTGTTGAAAATAAATACTACTTCTTCTTAGCCTTATGATTTTGGGGGTTGGCTTAGTCAAACACTCACCAAGATGTAGGCAAAAATAAAAGAAATTGCAGAAAAATAATTAATGGAAGAAAGCAAATATGGGACTCTCTTAGGTTTTGCTTACAATGTATAAAGAAGGAAGGTATGGTATTTTGTTACCGACTTTTAGGAGAATGTTATTTAGCTTTATTAGTATTAAATGGCCTTTTGGACACCTCCTTAGTCACTAACTTGCAAAAACCCAACAAGCAAAACCTTGCTGGAAATGTTGTAAAAAGTGACAAAAACTCAAAAAATTTATGTTAGTTGCAACGAAAATCTTTCTTGAGAAAAAATCAATCAGCAAGATATAAAGATTAATGTGACATATTCTATGTGTTATAATACCCAAAAAAATTGATTGAAATGTACAGAAATGAAATGCAGAAATTTTAGAGGGTGAATGTAGGAGTCAAAAGAAGATTTTCAGATCTGAAATCTTTTCTTTAAACCCTAGATAATCTTGTCAAACTTCAAAGCTAAGCTACAAAAGAAACAATAGGAATTGGGTATATCTAGATATCAAATCAAAATACTTTCAAATAACTAACTAGAAGCTCACTAGATCTATGACAATGCTATCATAAACCTACTGCTGGCAAAATACTTTGTTAAATATTTCTACTATAGATCTCAAAGCATGCATAATAAGAAGAAACCGATGAACAAGATCACCTCATGAAAGTATGGCACCAAGAATACTGTTAACACCATATGTCTCCAAAGATTTCCTTATTGAAGAAGGAAGAAAGAAATTTTAACGTCCACTAGAGATAACAATAGCCTATGGGCCAGACCACCTCATACATTGATTTCTGCATTTTAGTTGATTTTCTTGTTCAGCTTGGTGATGAGCTCTCCCACTTTCTCCACTATCCCCTTGTTGAATAAATTATTCCAAAGAGTTAGTTGTTAAAATACTTACATAACTGTCCATGTTGTCTTTGAAAGCTTCACTCTAAAATGAAATGTTTTTTTTTGTTTCCACTTTTGAGGAGGTGCAAAACACACACCAAATTAGTGCCAAATTTGTCTTGTTATGCGATATGATACTATTATGCGACAAAGTATGTATTGTTGTACGACCCACCTAGAGAAACAAAACCTCAAAAAATCGTGTCAATCTGCTTCTATATGGTCTATTATGTATGACTTCCCTTAAACAACAAATATCCTCAAAACGCCTCGATTTTCATGCCTTTATTTCATTGAAAAAACGTGCCCACTTCTCTGTTGTATCTGAATCCATAATCAGTACCTCTCTCCGGCAATAGAGATTTCAGCCTCAAAACAATTTTTTTTCCTTGGGAAATGTACCCAAACTCTCTTAGAATGCACCCGGCGTGTTGCCAACTTTCCTCTTCTCCTCAAAGCTCTCTCGAAAATCTCTCCATCTCCTCTTCTCATTGTGTCTTGCACTCTACCCAATGCATTCTCTTATAATTGAAAATGACCTTTCACCTTCCAATTGTCTTTTCATTTTCCCCATCCCTAAATCAAGTCGAGATCTAATCTTGCCTTTAATGTAGATTTTTAATGATAGCAAAATCAGCAAAGAAATTGTAGTAAACCTTAGCAAACTAGAGATGTTAATGTACATGAACTTCGCCGTACCTCAAACCCACATTCAGAAATTACCATGAAATACATTGCTAAGCAAATATGCAGCGTAAATAAACACAATGGACAACAACCCATAAAAACTCAGAAATTTAAGAGCCAAAGCCGGGGAAAGAGAACATAATGTGGGGAAACCCAACGAGAGACAGAGATATATATTATTCAGCTTGAGGAAAGTCTGATGCAGCGAAAGCAATATCACATTTCGATAGAGAGAAATACCTCCACAGCCACAACAAAAGTAGTCCCCAAAATTTTGCCTGTGAAAACCTTGCCCAAGTTAGTACATCTCTGACCTCCTTCTTCAAATATGTACTCGAAAAACATGCTAATATGAGAGTGTTATACGACCTACAGTCTTTTGACCCAACAACAACAAGAAGATCTCCAAAAAATTGCCTGGAATTTTTTGTGTAAAGTCTGCCTCAAAAGATCCACCCCTTCTTGTTATGCAATTTGTATGGATCCGTACAGTACGGCCCAAAACAGGAAAAATAGAACAACACTACACAGAGAAAATTGCCTTGGGATTTGTGCCCTTCTCCTTGGGAAATGTGCTCTCCAAGCTGTTCACTTTTCTCTCTCAAGCTTACTCGAAAAATCTCTCTAACTCAACTCCTCTCATCTTCTAGATGTGTCTTGCACACTACCCAATGCATTCTTATAAATCTGAAAATGACATTTCCCCTCCAAAGTGTATTTTCACCTACCCCAACCCTAAATCCAAAGGCCAAGATTAGATCTTGCGTTTTTCAAGATCAGGGTCATGATCCATTCCCTCGATTAGATCATGAAATATTAAAAGTGATTTCACTTTATTACATAAGTACTATGAAAATAAAAGTCACTTTAAAATTACAAGGTACACTTTATTAAAAATCCCTTTAATAAAGAACCACTTTACAAGTTATAAAATCCTATTAAAAAGTTAAGTGCACGGTAGTGTAAACATAAGGCAACATCCGCATTCAAGACAAAATACTCAATGGAATTACCCGAGCTAAAAAACTAACATTTACATGATCAAGGGACATGATTTATTCCCTCCAAAAAAAATCACTTAAAATATTAAAATACAATTTCATTTTATAACATAAATTGTGCTTTATGAAATAAGTCACTTTAATATTATAAGGTACATTTTATTAAAAATTCACTTACATAAAGAACCACTTTATTACAACTATATAAAACCCATTGCAAAGTCAAGTGTCTGAAAGTAGTACAAATATAAGGTTACTTCTGCATACAAGAAAAAACATCGCGAATTACCTCCCAAGCTATAAAATCTAACACGATGGCATTTTCCCTCAAATCAACGTGCTCTCTTCATCAATAGATGCCAAGTGTCAATGAGCAACTCTATCACCACCAAACTCTAACCCCTTTGTGACGCCAAACCTCAAGAAAGTGATGTCTTGTTCTCTTCAAACAAAACGTTTAGGTGAGTAGGAGCTAGGTTAGGTCCTTCATTATTCCATGCAAGCCTCCAATGACATGTCTTTGTGATCCGGTATGCGGGCCTATGAATCCAACCTGTGGGATTCTTTCCCCATGGAAGCCCAAGCCAGGCTTGTTCTCCCAAACAGCCGCAAACAAGGTCACCAACACAAAGGGTAGCCTTATCCAAATATCTCAAAGTCAAGGTATCATGACAAATTATAAATCACATCTAATAAAGGCACCTAAACATGTGAAGATCAAAACTACCTCATCAAATTAAACAAATTCTCAAGACCTTATAATTGAGTAAGTTTAGGTATGGGAGGGGTGTCATTAAATTCCTATTGGGTAGACCAAAACCCTCAAGGGGATGCTCCCAAGGATAGCCTTTCAAAGATAGCGTGAGTGGATGATGAGAATTCGAAGAGGTTTAGACTACATGGAATCAGAAATGAGTTTCATTACATGGGGTTTTCGTATTGTCTCATTTATGGGTACCTTTGTGGAGGTGTGTTGCACCTTCTTCCTCAAATGCAACCTTTCCAGCCCATTTATTTCTTTTCTTTTAGGATGTTTTCCCGCGTTGAAGCCAAGGTGGGGCTTCTACCTAAGCATGTGAAAAATATACCCACCTTGAATCTGCCGAGGGTCACATAATGCTTCCCAAAGTTGGAAATTGTGTGTGAGGATTCTACCCTAACCAATAAATATAGCGTGCCCACACCGCGGCTCCTCCTGGTTGGCATTTTGTTATTGATCATTATTTTCCTGGGTCCCATTAGTTTCTTATGAGATGCATTTCATTTGTCCTCGGGATCCCTAAATGAGCATCTAGAAAGGTTATTGTGTTAGGATTTTTATCTTTTGCCAACAACCATACCCCTGGGCCTTCAACCCATTCTTCACATAGAATGAGAATTTTTTGTGACCTTCTTGGGTCACCTAAAAGTCAAAGGGCACGGAAGAGGAAGCATGATGAGAGGAATGAAGATAGAAAGTGGTAAGTATGGTGAGAAATGGTATGATATTAACCTCTCAAGGGATCCTCGGTTTCAAACTTTACAGGGTTGGCCTACTTACTAGGAAACCTTGTCACTCACCAAGGTGAAATGAGGTCAAAAGCATAAAATCCAAGCAAGTGTTCTATAATCCAAAACATCATAACTGTATGCTTAAATGTCCAAATATTAGGGTGATTACCTGCCTATTTCACTTGTACGCATGGAGCAAGACCCATCTTCCTTCCAAAAGCCAACTGGTATGGTGGATGTAACAATGGATCAAAATTGTGGTGATAGAGTGGGATTACGTATGTGCAAGTGGACATTCTATTCATGTGGTCTCTAAGAGCACTCTATATCTACCACAGCTTTGAGGACCTCAAGACATCATCTCCTTAGTTATCCCACAAAATGCTGGGGATGACATATGGCTCCCTACTTGGGGACATGTACTCATAATAGAGTGCATCAGAATCGCAACATCTCACAGACTTTGTGCTGCAACTAAAACAAAAATAAATCTAGAATTGGTGTTATCACACTTCATCCATATACATTAAAACAAAATGGAAACTAATCTAGAAAAGAAAGAATTTTTTAGCATTTTTTTCAAAACATTCTAAACTAATCAATATTCTAATGATAGATGCATTCTATTTTTCATTTTAGTAGAAAATGAAAAATGAAGTAAATCTAAACTAATCTGAGCAATCAAGATGTAAAATGCAATGAAAGTAATATGACCTACCTACTTAGCTGGGGCACGGGCCCTAAAGAATTCATGTGACCTGAACATAAAGATTGACGAAGAGGTCATCCATTAGTAATGGCATCTTTCTCCCATCCAAGGTTGTCAGATATTACTTTTCTTTATCGGACTTCTTATTGACGTTGTAAGGGCCCAGCCATGAGTTGTCATCATTTTTTTTTATGCTTGGGCTTGCCCTTCTTCTTGTCCACATGAGTGCAAGACCTCCTTCACTGAAATTGATGTAAGGTATATTCTCATTGTATGGATAGGAAGGAGGCCTTACGTTGACCATTCTTTTGATGGCTTCTTTGTGTTCTTCATCTTCTTTCTTCATAATTTGGATGAACCCTTGGCTCTTTCCTTGGAAATTTACAGTTTCTCTTTGTATTCATTTGTCCTTGGGACGAGCATGTCTATGGAATCTTCCTTCATAAAGGGAAAGTCATATTAGTTAGCTTGTATCAATGGTGTCTGGGATACATCAAACTCATCTTCACTTATTGTGTAGTCCAGAACCATTGGGATCAGTTACATTCTTTTCAGCTCTCTCTCGACTGTATAATACCTTGAAAGTTCCATCTCTCTCTCTCGACTGTATAATACCTTGAAAGTGCCATCTCCCATGGGAATGTGTGCATGTGTAAGGTCCATGCTAAGGAAAACCCAAAGGCAGTGTTATCCCCCACTTTCAGGGATAAATAGGAGATTATGTCTCGAGGCCCACAGGTCCTAGACATGGAGTACCGATAGCCATATCGACTTGAGCATGGCCCTGGAGGGCCCATATTTTCTCATTTTCAGTGCCTCCATTTTGTCAGTAGCAGCAACAACATCCATCACCTTTGGCTTGGTCCTACATCAGATATGGTTCTTGCTCCATGAGGTAATGAGTTTGGGTATCATGGTATGTGTCACTTTGATCCTAAAAACCTTTGAATATGTGCATTTGACTCCTTTGTTTCTAATGAGTGCTTGGATCTTATGCTTGTCCACTTGACCATGTATGGGGGGAATGACAGGATGCCCTAACAAGCTTGTGTCCATAGGTTTTGAGTTGCCACTGGGGGGATTTCTGAAAATCCATCGTCCGTCCACGTCATACATACCACTTTCCATCTTGTTTCCCGCTCACCCACCCCCTTGCACTGGTCTGGGCATGGGTTTGATCATTTGTGGGTTCTACCTTACCTTTTGGGAAGAATGGGCTAAAGGCCTAGGGGGTAAAAGTCGCTGACAATAAAAGCCTAAGAATAAAACCTCGAGATTCTTCACCCAGGGATCCCCGAGAAAGCAATAAAAGGCTTCTCAGCAAGAAACAAAGGGACCCGTAGAAAAATAAATAAAGACCTAGTCGAGGGATGGGGGGTCTCATCACGAGCCAACTCAATAGTTCCATGGGTGCCTAACAGAATGACACTACCAGCATCTGGTTACCACGCCAGGGTAGTGGCTCTTGGTTGCATGGCCAAGAGAAAG
>SNQJ01S0112086.1:4528-28673 GCA_010110895.2 Picea sitchensis
AACATACCGCGTCCATGATATATGCTGACATGAAAAATGAGGACGGTTTCCCACTTGCCTTCTGCTCCCAATACTCTGTGACCCTATTGGCCAAACTGTCTGAGAGCATCTTTGCCCAATTAAACGAGAAACCTTCTGCAACCCAAAATATGAGAGGCACCCACGCGATGTAGAAATGCGAGGTTTCTTCTCTCCCAAATAGTCGACATGTCATCATGGCCACATATTTATACTGTGGCTCTAAAGAAGCGATAGAATATACGCCCTGGTCATTTGCTCTGAATTTTGCGGCGCGCGAAATTCAATCTTTAATCAAACCGGGCATGGTTATGCCGTACTGGGTGCACTCTTTCTCTTTGAATTCCTCCAGGAACTCAGCACCATATGTATATTCAGACGTCAAAGGTAGCTTGTACATGGTTTGTATATGCTCGGGCCTAAAAGTCCCGACAGTAACTCTCTGGTTGTTCATGATCGTCTTGGTAGGCAAGTCTACATGGTCCAATGCCCACCAAATCATGTCGTAATACGGAAGCAATCGTGGCCTGGTTGTTACTCTGTGCATCCCGAATTGGACGTTTATCTTGTACCTGGTGTGTAGATTATCCTTTTCGATGTCATTAGAGTCATCTGAGTAATCTACCAATTCTGCTTGCAGAACATTTGACACAAATGACCAGTCGGGGATTGACTCGACACTTCGGGGTGACTTATCGGCGACATTATCTGAGCCCTGTCCCGTGACTTCGACATTCGCCTTTGCTACTTTCCGCGGAGCCATGGCCGCAGTTTGCGTTTTCTCTCTCCTTTGATAGAACTGTGTATACATGCAGACAATAGTTAACTCAGAAACGATGATCTCCGCATGCTAGGAAAAAATGTGTAATGAAACATAGCTTCTTGCATATATTTTGAAAAAACGATACCTTTCAGAAGAAGCCTGTCAATTCGAAATTAGCAATAAACTTATGCCGTAAAAATCCGATCTTACACATAGATTTACCTTATCTTCCCATTAATGTCATAAATTTTGGCGGTTTGACAGTCAGTCGGAGTATGGAGAGAAAATAGCTACCTCGAAAAACGTGCAAGTCTCGATGCGCGGGACATATCTTACTTTATTTTAAATTATCAAAACTTAGCAACGTTAATGACTTTCTCACTGTTCGCTGCATCGTAGATTTTATTTTGACCTTTTGAGTCTTCAACTTGCGAGACTGCGAGGAACGATTTTGGCTTAATTAACAGTAATCGTGATTTGGAGCGTCATTAATTTTATAATCAATTTATTTGCCATATCGCGACTCGAAACTTCGAAGACAAGTTTCTGGGAGATTAGTATGCCGAGTCGCGAAACCACGAGATGGCGATAATTAAGACTCAATTAGGGGGAAGAAAATCTTAGATTAGGAAATTAATTAGTCGTGTTATAATTACGTCGCGATTTCGTGAATCGGGGTTTTGGACGCGGTAACTTTCTAAAAGATAATGCCGAGTGGTGAAACTTCGAAGACAGATTAACCATGGTTAGCATTTTAGTGTCTACAAACCTTGACCAGGGTTAGCCCAAAAGAACCTCGTGTTCTCGACTCTTGAAGCTATAAAAACAAAAAAATGAATTTAGCGAATGCTGAGGCTCGAAACCCCGATGACGTCTAATCACTGAGTTAAAATATTTGACCCTGGTTACTATCTTGAGTGAAAATTTAAAATGAGTTCTCCGTTTCGCGACTCGGGATGCATGAATTCATGAGTTATAGTAGTCCGACTTGCGAGATCCCGAAGTAAAACAAAAAGAGTGACATGCTTATGAAAGTGGATTTGTTTCGAGAGTAGACAAGCATCGTTGTTTATGTAATAAGGTAGCAGAGTTTCCAAAGTCTTGGGGGGAAAAATCAAAAGACCATCTTTAGATTTCAAGTCTCAAAAATTGAAAATTGTGAAGGGTAAAAAATAAAAACAAGGGCGGCTCCAACACGGTCTTCGGTTGATTTCCACACAACTTTCTCTCGACATATTATTTGTCAACCTCTTCATCTTGTTGTCAAAAATTTTGACTTCGACTTGGATCGATCGAACACTTCGACCTTGGCTTTCTCTTCCATTCGATCCAGCTCGGCTAGAATTTACTACAAATAATATAACAACCCAACATTCTCAGACTTGCTTTCCTCTTCGCTAAAACCAAGAGATTATTGCACTTTTGTTCAAGGACCTAGGGAAGAAATTCCCATTTCCCTATACACCAAGGGAAATTCACAACACTCACAAACGTATTCAAAGAGTCTATTATGTTTTCCAACGTGTCTACTTTCTCTAGCAACACCTTGTTGCTTTCCACCACGTCTCTTACAAAATGGTATTATACATAAATATGCTTAGTCTTGGAATGATAATATAGGTTATTTGTCATAAATATTGAGCTTTGACTATTGCAACTTATCTCCATAGCTCTCTGCTCAAACCCGATTCGTGAACATAGTCGTTGTATAAATACTGCTTATTTTCTTCCATGAGTGGTTACCATGTATTCAAATTATGTTGTTGACAAGGCCATGACTGCCTATCACTTACTCATCCAACTGATTGCTCCATTAAACATATTTAACACATATCTATTGGTCAACTTTCATCAATCCAGATCTCCATCCTAGTTGACATCGACAAAGCCATGTACATATACTTTACTATAATTTCCAAGTTTCCCTTGTTATCATATAAGATAGTATTTGTTTCCACAAAAATACCAGAATACTCTCTTAACAATTGCCCAGTGCTCTTTTCCCTATGTCGACATGTATCTACTCAACACTCACACTGCATAGGAAATGTCTGGTCGAGTGCATATCATCACATAATTTATACTACCAACAACAATTGCATAGGGGACAGGTGCCATATCCTCTATTTATTCCTATGTCTTTGTACAATGTTCAACAATTAGCCTTGCTCCCACAGGAATTGGCACCTTTATAGGTTTGAAATCCTGCATGTTGAAACATTTCAAAATTATTTCAATATAATTCTTCTGGTTCAACCAAATATTTCTAGCTTCCCGATCTCTCTTGATCTCCATTCTTAGAATGAAGTTTCTTGCATTGAGATCCTTCTTTTCAAACTTGGATGATATCTGCTTCTTCACCTCCTTCATTGCATCCATCTTTTTTCTGATCAGTAACATGTCATTGAAATACAATGCTACATATATGAAATTCCCACCTTCTTCCTTAGAATATATGTAGTGATCAACTTTTCTTCTTACAAATCCAAAACTAAGGCTGTATGTATCAAACTTTTGATACCACATCCTTCATGATTTCTTTAGACCATAAATGGATCTTTTCAATTTTCACACCAAATATTTCTTACCTTTTACTATAAATCCTTTAGGTTGTTTCATGTATATTTATTCTTCCAAGTCCCCATGTAGGAAAGATGCCTTCACATCCATCTATTCTATTTACAGATCAAATGCAACAGCTAGAGACATTAGTAATCTAACTGAAGTTACTTTTACAACAGCGGAAAAATCCTCACCGAAGTTGACACCTTCAAATTGGGAATATCCTTTTGCTACTAGTTGAGATTTGAATTTATCGACTTCACATGTTGTGTTCATCTTCTTCTTGAATGCCCACATTCTACTGATGGGTTTTATTCCACTAGGTAATCTGACTAAATCCCATGTCTCATTCTTGTGCAAGGATTTCATTTATTTGACCATGGAATTCTTACACAGTCTACCCTTTTCCGATTCGACTTCCTCCTTTACCGACTTGGGCTCCTCTTCAGTGGAATTTAACACAAATCTAGAATGAAAGTCAGGCAGACTATACCTTGCAACTGGTTTTCTTATTCGTTCAGAACTCCTAACAATTGGGGTCAGTTGTTCCACCTCTTCATCTAATTTAGTCGACTCATCTAAATCATATTATTCTTTGTTCCTCAGTTCAAACCGCACCTTCTCCTGATCATTCTCTATTCGAACCATCACTTCAGACTCATAATTCATTCCAAATTCTCTTAAGACCACATCTCGACTGTACAATGTTTTCCATGATGTAGGATCCTAGAGCTTATATCATTTCATTTCTTCTTTGTATCCAATGAAAATACATTTGACTTCCTTCTTGTCCATCTTTCTCCTCTTTTCCTTTCTAACGTGAACAAATGCATCACAACCAAATACTTTGAGATGTGAAACCAAAGGCTTCTTACCAGACCGTACCTCATGTGTAGTAGAGTCGACTAATGTTGACGAAGGAGACATATTCACCATATATTTTTCATTTTCAACTACCTATGCCCGAAATTCTTGTGCAATCCCAAAACCACTAAGCATGCTCCTTTCCTTGTCCATCAATGTTTTGTTCATTCTCTCGACAAATCCATTTTGTTGTGGGGTATATGGTGTGGCATTATGTCATTCTATTCCACACTTCTTGTAGAACTACTCAAAATCCTTTCCACATAATTCACCACCCTTGCCATTTGTTAACACCTTAACCTTCTTATATATCTGGTTTTCTACAAGAGACTTAAACTCTTTAAATTTGTTGAAAACCTATTATTTCTTCCTTAGGAAATATTTCCATGTTTGGAAAAATCATCTATGAAGGATACATAATATAGGGATCCACTAAGTGAAGGAACTGAAACAAGGGTAAACACATCGCTATGAACCAATTCTAGAATCCCCTTTTCCCTTGTCACTCCAGATGGGAACCTCGGCCAAACCTTTTTTCCATATATGAAATGTTCACAAAAATCGACTTCTAAATTACATTTAGGAAAATATTTGACCATACCTTTTTTATGCATAGTTCAAAGTCATTTTTATCCAATGTGTCCTCCTCTCATGTCATAGCATGGTCGGCTCAACTTGATGAAGAATAGCCGAGTCAGTTTTTTTGTCACACGTATTTGAGCTTGGGGATATCCCAACCCAAACCACAAAGGTTAGACAACTACGATAGTACCTACACACTATCGCCTTAGATGGACACTCCCCTCACTTTAATGATGATGAAATCACCAAAATGAGGGAATCCCAATGATCTGAGGGGGATTGAGATGGAAAGTGAGATTATGATGAGTGATCACCCTTATAGGTCAATTTTGGAGATGAATAAATGCTTGATAATGATTCTAGTAAAAAGGTGAATGGTTTCCAAGTGTTGGATACCTGAAAAAAAAACATTGGCCTGTCCTGGAATGAGATGAAAGATGATAAAACAAGCCTTTCATCAAGGGGAATAAACCAAGAATACTTTTTTTCCCAAATTGTAGAAGTACAAAAATATGAATATCAATAATGAAATATGTTAACAACTGCAAATTTAACCATCCAGGATCTAATACAAGATATCAAAAATAAAGCTAGCAATGAATAGTCAAACTTCCAAATATTAAAGCAAGAGTTTGGTGGTTCTTAAGCGATTGTTATGTGATGTTATCATAAAGTTTTTATAACAACCTAATGGATGTCACAAATTTTTTTTAGAACAAATTCTAGGCCACCAAAATGAACAAACAATCCACCCATAAGATAGCCAATAACAAGTAGTTTAATGGTGGTAGCTTGCAAGTGAATTGCAAGTGAATTTTAGTGGTATAATAATGAACAATAGATGAAGAAAATATGATCTTGAAATAACCCTAATGGCTATAGCATTAATTTGTAATAGCAAAGAGAATTACTAGGTCAATCAATATTCCCCTAGGGCATAAGAAAGGCTTATATCATGTAAAATCAAATCCAAATTAGACAATTGCAATATCTCAATATTTCATGTATACCAATTGTTACATGCCAAAATGTCACACTTGAGTTTCACACCCTAAGTGTCGCAAAGTGATGTATGCACCTTGTTAAGTGTCACGTGCACTATCACAAGTGTTGTATGCACCTTACCTAGTGTCTCATTCATTTTTCCAAGTGTCGTAACCCCCTAAAACCATGAAAACAGTTGTCACAATCCCTAAGACATGTTGGAAGAAGAAGCCCTCTCATTTGACAGTCAAAACATGCCTTTTCCTTGGAAAAATTGACCAATTTAGAGAATTTATGAAGGGTGGTTCCCCCTTGGCCATGATGGGGGAGTGCCACTTTATGGACTGACAACCCCTTTCCATGTTATAGGAGTGCCACTTTATAGGATGGTTCCTTATGTTCAACTCTGGGGGAGCGCCAATCTTGTTAGAGGGAATCATGGGATCTCCCACATTTTCCTAAGGGCTATATCTCTTGGGATGAGGTTGGTTGTGTTCGACCTCTATGCTATGGCTTCATATTAGGATATAATCCCAACTTAAGGAGACATATCCTTCATTTTCTCATGGTGGTTGTGCCTCTCAAGCCTATATATTGAAGGTATTTTCAAGGTGAAGGGGGGAACAATAGAGGCATCAAACCTTTGATTATGAAGGAAGAATCAACATTTTGATGTCAATATATATGAAAGGGATAGATGAGGAGAGCTTGGAGAAGTGACTGCATTGCCAATCATGCTTTGTAAGTGACTTCTTTGGTTTTCCAATTAATATCAACTTGGCGTGTTCCCTTCAAGTTCGTGTTTTCTACATTTTATTGTCTATTGTCTTTTGAGTCTTCATAGATAGATATGATTTATATAATCATATAGAGTAGGAGGAAGAGTTCCTTTTCTAGTCTTTTCAAGGTTTTAGTTGTGTTGAGGAGATTGGAGATAAAGACCAAGGATTGAAACAATGAGGACAGACATCACAACAAGGTACGCCACATTCTTCTTCACTCTTGATTGATTGATTGAGATAGATCTATGGGAAATTATCAATGATTTGTTTACTTATGTATTTGGACCAAAGATAGGTTCTTGGTTCAAAAGGGATCGTAGACTATCCGCAGGGTAAGATTTCTCACAACAAAAAATGACGACTCCACTGGGGAAGAACTTTGACTAGTCTTTCCTTTGTTTCATCTTAAATCCTTGCTTGTTATTAGATATTGCTTGTTTGATGCTTGTTTCTAATATATTTTCCCTTTCCTCTTCCTCGTTAAAGAATTTACTAAGTCATTGATTGAGTCTCTGTTGAATTTGAGATATTAGAAGCCATTTTTGAACTTTTCATAAACTAACACTCACTTACAGTGTATACTAGGGAACCATTAGCTTATTGGCACTCCCCTAAGACTACTAGAGGGAGCCATGGAACTATGTCTCTTTGAGTAGAGGGCACCAATCTCCTCTTTTGAGTGTTTTGGATTCTTTCTACCCTACTTTTCTCAATCTTCTTTTGAGAGGCATTTAACCCAAAGACTCCCGATTGTCTTTGACTTTGTTTGGATTGAGAATTTGGCATTTATCACTCATTTTTATTTCATTATTTGATTTTGAAAATTTATCCTAGTTATGATCCCCCTGGGATAACTAGACCCCTCGGTTCATATTTTCTTTGAGTTATATGATATTCGTTTCACAAAGCTTTCATATTTCTTGAAATTATTTGCAAAGGTTGCTTGGTTTTGAGCCTTTTTGTCTTCATTGAAAGATATCACTTTATGATGATTAAGACTCTCTTGTTTACCACAACCCAGCCTTGAAAACTATTTCTTGGTGATCATTGTTTTGAGGATTCTCATGAGTGCTTGTGTTCTTTCTCTTTTGCATCTTCGAGTCCTTGATTGGACAAGTCATCTCACACTTGTTTCCTTTAAGTTCTCATCATTTTGAGTGCGCTTTGTTTGATTTCTTTTTTCCCTCATATTTCTTTGTGTCGAACATAGATCTA
Source organism: Picea sitchensis (assembly GCA_010110895.2). Classification (NCBI taxonomy): domain Eukaryota; kingdom Viridiplantae; phylum Streptophyta; class Pinopsida; order Pinales; family Pinaceae; genus Picea; species Picea sitchensis. The sequence goes on from SNQJ01S0112086.1 coordinate 12,299, forward strand.
TTTCATTCCATTTCAAAGTTAAGAAAATAAAAAAATTTGATATCTCCTTGCATATATAATCGAACAAAGAAAATTTGCATTCTTTAGGAAATTTGTTTTAGTGCATGTTTGAAAAAGAGCTAGTTTTGCATGCACATTTCGGTTTTCAAAAACATTGTTTGGTATTTTGGAATCATCTTGATCCCAGGAATTGAAAGTTTCATTGTTTTAAGTTATTTCTTGTGTTAATAAGAATATAACTCTTCTCCTTCCCATAGATAGAATTCATAAAAAATAACGAACTGCATATCATTCTTTTGCATTCTATTGGAGTCGAGTCTCTCTCACATCATCAGTTTCATCTCCGTGAACCTATTGAGTAAAAATCCATTAAGATGAACCATGTGCTAATAAAATCAACTAGAACATTTTTTGGTTTGAGCACACCAACAATAGCAGATGATTAGGGTGTTTGGACTCGGAAAAGTGAGTAAATTGTCCAAGACTACTAAACAAACTCTAGAAGCACTAAATAGTGTGCAAATCCAACTTTCATATAAGCATAGCCAATAAATCCATCTCACACAAAGGATAAACAAGAGGTCACATGTGGATGGGAAATGAATATTACCCCTCCAAATCTTGACCACTCATAGTGGAAATATCGTATACTCAAGGTCCTTCCTGAAGTGTCACTCACTCATTTGGTCTCAGTACTTCATGAAATTTGAATCTTTTCGGGGTCCTCTAGAGTGTATTGGTCCACTTGTCCTCAATCCTCTAGAAGAATTTCATACTTTGATATCCTTCCCATATGTTTGATCTCGACTATCTACTCTACCCGCCTAGAAGATGATTGCGAGTTGGTAACCTTAGTATCATTTAGTAGGTATCTACAGAGGTGACTGTGGGTGGATTCCCATTTGTTGGCACAAGGATAGACCCATAGACTACGTTTAAGACTACCCTCACATAGGACAACTTCGACTTCTTGATTGTCGCACTGAATGATGCCTCACTAGAGATCGCAGAAAGGAAAGAAGCGAAGCAGAAGGAGATATTCAACCGACTCAAGGGTGAACTTCAAGAAGTGCAGTAGGCACTCCAGCCCAGCCAATCCATTTCTACTACGCCCTTGCTGATGGGAACAACAGGAACAAGCGATGAGCCCACTCAACTACACCAGATCGTTGAGAAAGTCAAAGCGTGCCTTTGATGAGCTCACAAAGACACAACGCAAGACACCCAGGCTTTGGCTCAAGTACAGAGCGCACTTATAGTACAACAAAGGATGGCAGAATAGGAACAACTTGCCTTACAAGAGAAGTGGGAGGAGGAGAAAGAATAGTTACAGCAGAGCAAGGACCAATTGCTAGCAGAGAAACTTGACGTGAAGGAATGAGTTCACAAAGCACTTCGCTCTGTGACAGTCATTGAAGTGAATATTGAAGAACGTGTCCCTCAGCAGGTGACACAACTTGAAGAATTAATCCAACAACTTCAACAACGCATCGCAGATCTGGAACTTCGTATTGTACCCGAGACTCCCCAAGAAGTCAAAGATCTAAGGGAGGCAACTTCTCGTAGAGCCGTTGACAGGTTAAAAACCTTAGCTTTGGAATGTAAGCAGTTGAGTGCTCGAAGCGCCCAGACTTATGAGAACCTCACATAGAACCCCGAATTGCAGACATTAGAGACGCAACTCCAAGAAGCAAAGCAACATGCAGATACGCTACAGGTGCAGTTTAAGGCCTTGACCCCAGTTGAATGAATGAAGCGATTTCTAGAACAAGGCACCGCCCAAGAACAGGTACACATGCTACAAAGTAAAGTGATGGAAGTCTCTCAACGACTTCAACCTCTCCAAGGGAAAGCATGCCAACTGTTCATTGAAGTTGAGAGCCAGGCAATCAAGCTTGAACAAGTTGTTATCAATGCAGAACAATGGGAAGGACCAGTAAACGACACAATGATCCAGGAGTTCACTAAGCAAGAGGATTTCTCACTGCAGCAAGTCGAAGTAACTTGGGCCAAGCTTGAGATATTCGAAGCAGAGTTGATCAGACCAGAGTGACTCGGGACGAGTCACAGGTGAGTGTTGGGGGCCTGTTGGCCCTCGACCAAGTTTTGAGGAACACTTGGTCATATTTGATTGTCTTTTGGACTTAGATAGCCTATCAAAGAGGGAGCTCTAGGCGAAGCAGATATCATGGGATCTCGGCCCACTTTTTGGGACCTTTTAGGGTTTTGGGTTAATGCAATGGGAAAGGGATGTCGGTCCGTGGGTTTACCCATGTTTAGGCCCATTTTTCTAATCTATAAATAGATACTTAGGTAATAGGAGGACATTAGTAGTACATCTATGTGATGTATAGTTGATGGCTTAGTGCTAGTAACTGGATCTATGTGATCTGCTGCATATTGTAAGTGCTCTGTGCATGATTGTAAGAAGGTTGCAGAGCTCAGTGCAAGTTGTTGTAGTTAGTGTTGATGTGCAAGGAAGAGGGATCTAGCGAGTTACACAGATCCTCTATCCTATGTGAAGTAAGGGTTATTGGAGCTCTGTGCTATAGCTGCTTGACTGAGATAATAAAGAAGAAGACTTTGTGGACGTAGCCCTAGGGTGGGGGTGAACCATGGTAACTTTGTGTGTTGTGCTATGTGATTCGATCTAATGCTAAATGCCTTGATGTGTTTAGATAGATCTAGTTATGTTTTGTGCTTATGGGATACAAATGAATGTTAGATCTGATATATAAATCGCTTAGTGCTTGATATGATGAATCTAATCTATATCTCTGTGGCTAAGTACTGAATCATCTTAAATCTAATTACTTACTATGATGTTCTATTCCATCTGTGAAGTATCTTAAGGGTTGAATATTGATGGATAATCTACACTAGGTAATTGCTAAGCAATATAATCATAGATTGGTGCTTTAGCTAAGGTTGCAGACATCTGAGTCCTGCAACCACCCATGCCTCTACCTTGGGTGAGACTTCATCTACTTCACAAGTGTTGTCGAAAGGGCCGATAGTTAAGGTTTTGTAGGTGTGCTCTTGAGCGTTGAACCCTGGGTCTGCCCTTGTGCCAACAAACATCAACAAGCCTAGGGGAAAGCTGCTCCTACAAGTCCTTATATTCCTACTACCATTGGTCTGGATCCTGGAAAACCATTTCCAGTGGTTGTTAATCCTTTGTGGGCTCAACCAATCTGGCGGGATTTCCTACCCAAGGAAATTTTCCCTATCAATCCATAAACCCCACGATTCCAATGCAACAATCCCTTCAACCACCTTAGGAGGAAAACCAGGAAAATCAACTTTCATGGGTAGAAAACTCAGGATGCCACCGTATATGGGGGGACCATATAGATTTCCCATCTCACCAAAACTTGGACTTAGTCCTACTCATGTTTCCATGCCATATGTTTACCACCATTATCCAAACGCCAAACGACAACTTCAATTCTTGGGTATATTAGATCTACCATATATTTACTGTTTTAAAAATGATCCCATTCATCATGCCCCATTTTGACCCATGATCCCTACCAAATTAATGTTCGACATCCCAAAATTTGACATAAAACCTGGAGAATATACTAACAATCATGTTTTGACTTTCCATTTATGCTGTTCTTCCAACTCTTTGATGGATGATTCTGTTCGTCTGAGACTTTTTCATAGAACACTTACAGGTGTAGTAGAAAAATGGTATATTGAGTTGTCGCATAACTCCTTTGTCAAATTTAATTCTCTTTCCATGGCCTTTCTAACGCATTTTCAGTTGCCTGTATGGTATGAGACTAGTACATAACTTTTTACCTCACCCTGGAAATCCTCTTCCAACTGCATATACAATCATATTCATGAGTGGAGAAGGTGAAGACGATTGACTAAAGCTTCAATTCTGGACGAACTCCTCATGGATTGGTTTACAAAGTCACTCTTGCCACCCATCACCCATCATGTTGCTATGGGGAATGTAGTTACTGAGGAGCATGATACGAGTCGTGCACAATATTTGGACTTGGTATATTCCCAGTCTGACACACTTTATGATATGATCCCTTATTCTCCTCTCTCATCGAATGATCCAACAAAATATACTACAAACTGATTTTCTGTTTCAAACACCAACACTATTTCCACTCCCACTCAACTCTCTGAGGTGAATGCGGTCCAATCCACTTCATATCAACAACTAGGAGGTAAGAAGAAAAACAAGGGTAAATACAAGAAATATTCTAACCAATATGATACTACAGAGATTACTAATACTCAACCAAATAGGAAGGCTAAGTTTCCTTACATGATTTGCGAGGAAGACCACTACACGAAAGACTGTCCTCATCATGAAGTTGTTGCTAAATTTATAAGGGTACCTCCCAACCAGTTCAACAGCAACATCTGGTTGCCCAAAATCCTACCCCTCCAAAAGGGGGTGACTCAAGTCATTCCAAAAATGGGGATGCTTCCACGAGCTCCTCTGAGGTATACATGTTTAATACAATTAATGTAATGACTAGAGAAAATGCTTATGACACTCCTCCGGGTGATCATCCTAATGGAAAATGATCCAAATTATTTTTGGTATGGAATGAGAGTGGAGATATAATAAATAAATGTATAGAGATATATCATATATATTATAATATAACATATATATATTAGAGATATAACCATAAACACAAAGATACAGTAATAAACAATTTCTATTAATGAGTGAAATCTACAAAATTGTAGAAATACAGAGTGAAAGACTCACTAGAATGGTGGTAGCTTATCTATGAGAAGAGATGTGACAACTAATCACATTCATAAGATATGGATGTTACAATGAGGCTCCAAAGGCCCTTTTATCATAAAGAAAATCCAAAACCCTAACCCCGGAAGATGAAAATCCAACAATTTTGTGGACCCTATTTTGGGTAGTTTGGTGTATCAACTTCTCGGGGGCATAACTTTGGCATACAATATCCGCTTGGGGTACACAATAGATCGTTGGAAAGGTATCAATGAGGAGATTAATTTTTGGGGCTCAATCATATACGTTTTATTATCACTGAGGTGTCCTATCATGAAAAAAAATTGTTTAGGCCCTGAAAATGGCCCCAGAAGTTTAGGAATCGAAAAACTGCTAAAAATAGTAAATTGCCAACGATGTATTTTGAGCCAGTTGGAATAGGTGGGTGGCCACCGAGATCCTCCTATATCAATCCTCCATCCTTAGAAAAAATTTCTCTCCATTGCATTGATTTCACGGGGGAGAGGGGAAAGTGTTTGTTGAATCTGAATCTTGGTGAGTTGCTTGCCTTGCTAGAGAAGTTGCGTTGCTTGGCTTATGGAAGGTTGTTGAGAACCTAATGTTGGAAGGGTTGGAAATTTTTAACCAGTCGGGCTACCTGAGATGATTGTGTGCAGAAGGAATATTTGTGCTTTGTTGCAATCTTTTCGACCTGCTTCTACTGGATAGAAGATGTTTGGACTGAGGCTGTAGTGGTTGTAGTGTCCTTCTGTTCATCTTTTGAACAGATTATGAAGAAGCTGAATTTTGTAGTATGACATACTACCTTGTGGCACGTTGTAGGTGGGACAATAGTCGGAACTACGTTTGGTATCCTGTAGAGATGACCCCCCATAGTAACAATGACACTACGTGGTCAAGACTCATAAATAGCATGGCGCTTCCACATATATGGCTGCCCCAAAATAACATCACATACATCCAACGAGGAAACATCACATAATACCTCATCCTTGAAGGGATGGATGTTGTATGACAATCAAAACTATTGGTGGCATGCATATCTCATCCCTGGCGAAGCCACCGAATGCTATATGGTTGCACATGTGGTGTTTGCGACAATCCCAATTGTTTGATGACCTTTGCTGAGATGAGGTTTTTCTGGCTTCCACTCTCAACAATAAAATGCAGTGGGGTCCCCTTCACCCACATATATGAATCAAAAGGGCACTTTCCCTCTTCAGGATCTGCTGATTCTTCTCGTTGAATTTTTGCGGTTGATGTTGGCACTCGATCAAGTTTTGAGGAAACCTTGGTCAGATTTGACCCACTTTTGGACTTGAACATGCTGGTCGAAGAAGGAGTGCCCTGGTGGAGTTGAGATCATGGATATCACTTATTTTGTAGGCTATGTGGACCCAGTAAGGGATTCTCTAGGGTTTTTGTAATGGGTTTATGGGATGTCGGCCCATGGGTTTTCCCATGTTTAGGCCTTATTGTAAGGTTTTTTAAAAGTATAAATAAAGAAGAAGGTATTGTATAAATAGCTAAGTGCAAGTAGTTCGAGTTTCTTTGTGTAAAGGAATGTATGTGCATTAAGTCTTTGTGCTCGATAGAGAGTTGGCTTTGTGCATTGACCTAGTTTTGGAAGGAGGATCTGGTGCTTAGTGCATCGATCTCATGTCTTGTGAGAAGTTAGACTCTCTGGATTAGTGCACAGACCTGACTGGATGTAAGATTTTGGTGAATAATAAAGAGGCGAATCAATTGGTGTACGTAGCCCCACACTGGGGTGAACCACACATATCTTGTGTCTCTTGGTTTGCTTTGTGTTGTATTAATGTTGTTATGATTCTTCTTAGTTCTTTGATTATGCTATGTAATAGATAGATCTTTTGTTTCTTAAGTTCTTTACTTGTGTTAAGGGTAAATGAATCCTATATCTAAATTATAATGCTAAGTTCTAAGTGCTTAGGGTATATAATTATTCATTGTTACTGTGTCGATCTATATTTGACTAAGTCCTATGGTATTAATTAAGATAAGAAACTAATGCATGTTTCTTCCTAAGTGTTAATAGACTATTCTATGAAGTCCTCTTATCACAAATTTGTGTCCCAGTCTGGTTACAGACGCCTGCATCCTGTAACCCCTCCTGCTTCTACCTCAGGTGAGAATTTGCCTACTTCGCAGGTGTTTCTGAAGGGTCGATAGTTGGGGTTTTGTTGGTGGGATGTTAAGCATTAAACCCTGGGTCTGCCCCTGTGCCAACAAATGGTTCATTTGTTGGGAGAAAGGACATGTTAGAAATTCCTAAAGAGAAAGGGTCAAAGGAAGTTCAGACTACATTATCACAGTTGAAAGAAGTGATGGATATCCATAAAGATGTTGGTTTACTAGAAATCCTGAAAGAAAAACAATGCATAAGTGAAAGAATAGAAGACTTCGACATAGACTGTGCATTAGATGAAGAAACACAAGTGAATATTATGACAGAAGAAACTTGGGAAATTTTGGGAGAGCCTACTCTGATACCTTCTTTAGGAAGGATAAGCTTGTTTAAGGTTAATATGATAACTTTATGTGGAAGAATAACTAATGTACCAATTATTGTTCATGGAACATTGACTAAAGAAGAATTTGAAGTCATTCAGTTTGTTGGGAACAATGCCCCTTTCCCACTATTCTTAGGTAAGACTTGGATTGAGAAGGACTAGGTCAGAAGGAAAGTAGAGGAAGAAGTTACAGAAAAGAAAAAGAAAGAATTAAGGGATTTCATAGCTACAAAAATAGACTGACTAATAGAAGAACATGAGGATAAGTCGAAGAAACAAAGCAAAGTAACAACGCGGGAGGGACAAAAAGAAAGAGAATCAAATATCAAGGTTGAAAGAATGCAAGAAGGCTTGAAGAACTTATCTATTCAAGAAAGAAGTATGCCCACTCAGGAAATGTTAAGAAAAGGGATATTAATTTCAGAATCTTTGAAGGACCTCAATAGTGCGAAGCCACTACGCTAGGGGAAGATAAGAATAAAAATGGAAAGAGGATTCCAGGAACAATTAGAGAGACCCAGACAACAGAAAATAAGGAAAGGGATCTCAATAAAAAGAAGGCTAAGTTGGAAAATCTACAAGAAGTTACAGAAACCAGATGGAAGACTTCGTAGATTAGAACCTCGCAGGAGGCAGGCTCGCAAGATTTGAACCTCACTGGAACAATAGGTCCATGCAAAATTGGACTTCACCTTGGCGAAGTTATACGACCATTGGAGGCACCCCGGTCATTAGAATGATGCTACAAAATGGTTAGAAAACACATTTATGGGATTATGGACCACTTTTGGACGTTGAGACCACACCATAATGGATAGATCTACATTGATGGAAGCATTTCCTGGCCGTTGGAAGATCCGTCACGATACCCCGCTTATTTAACTCGTTGGTCGCTGCGCTGAGAACACTTTTTTCTACCCATGATTGACTAAGCTAAGCAGAGAATTGTCCAATTGTCGATCTATGGAGTCTATCATGATCTGAAAAAATACCTCGCCTGTCTGTTTGTCTACCCCTCCTGTCTGTTAAAAGATAGAATATCAGGCAAACCTAGTGAATTGGAGAAGTATTTAGAGGAAGTTCTTAAGAAGCTAATGGCCAATAGATTGATATATGAAGGTATCCATGCATCATCAATTAGGGGACTGCAGGCTTCCCCTTCGACCAGATGTCATTCCGGCCATGTCAACCCCATAACCAAACAACGAAGTAAGCACCACGGTGATTTGGATATTGCGAAGTAGATCTCGTCGATCCTATGTGAATATATTCCACCTTTGGCTGGTGATGTTAACCGTGACAATATCCCCTGGGATTTTGAGTACTCTTTGTTCACTGCATACATTTCGAAAGGAATTTGCATAGTCAGGAGTCAGTTAGGACAAATCTCGTTGTTGAAGAACAACGAATTCAACATAGGATACCAGATGAACTACACCATGTTGTCTCCTCACTTATACTTAATGAAGACAATCAGAAAGAAACCTCACATCATCTCCCAACCATGGATTAAGTGGTTGGTGTAGTCCACCATGCTGAATGTGATGAAGATACCACATTTTGGCTGCCACCAGGAGGTTAACGCTTGTGTTAAACTCCTTCTATCATTCTATCATTGCGGATATCCTTGGCTCGACAAAAGGATTACTGTGGATCCAAGGCTGATCCACTAGATCATAGGTTTAAGTGTGAAGGGTCCTGACCCATAACAGTTTTATCCAGGGAAGGCCTCAAACCGATCTTTGGCGCAGCGCATCAAAGAAGCTTATGGAGAGGCAAAAAAGGAAAGCGAGGTTACAAGGTAGCCTCTATACAGGATGGCACAATGCGCCTTTCTTATAAACTCCGAGCTAGCTTGCTAGTGAGGAAGAACTACCCCACACAAGTCACCGAGTTCATGGTGGACCTCGCAAGAAAGTGCGTGGAGGGTATGTAGATGAACTGGGTGAACTACCTCGTCAAGGAGCTAGAGAAGGATTGTCGCAAAGCCCAAGAATTGGGATATGAATTCCATTATAGTTGGTTGATCATTTTTCTTGCATTTGTTGGTTGGAAAATGCCTGAAGGATCCACTTTCCCAAAGATCAAACCCTCCGAGCCATTGGATACTTGGTTTTCCACCCTGTGGTATACCAACAACATGACGAAGCAGTGGCAATCCAATGCCTTGTTTCATGGATATTACCAGCAGTTGAAGGTCGTCATCGAATCATTCCCACATATGAAACTGCACACCCTGCATCAATATCGACCTATAGTGAAGTTCCACACCGATCCTCACTTCATCTACATCACTGCGCGAAGAGATGAGCACCAGGAAGAACTGCAGTCATACTACAAGCTAACATATGAAGATATTGAGAAAATTACAAAGGAGTGGCTGGAGGAATTTCTTGTACCTGTCGCCAATGTAGAATTATCCGACACTGAAACCATAGGAAGCCCCATAGTTACAGTATTTGAACATGTAGGATATTCCAATGGTATGAAGAAGAATAAAAAGAAGGATGAAGTCCAAGACATAGAGAGTGATGAAGAGGACAAATCTTCTGGAGATAATAGGTCTGACTCACTAGGAGGAGGAGAAGACGAAGCAGAAGGATAGGGAGGAGGAGATGAAGGAGAAGAAGAGAAAGGAGGAGGCAAAGATACCACCCCTCCACCTGAATATCCCCCTGTTGGGACAATGACATCGCAGAAGAGGAAGGTTTCTCTGAAGAAACCCTCAGTAAGGAAGAAGACATGCACCAATAAGCCAAAGTTGGAAGCCGCCCTCATGGATGACGACATCTGTCTGGCCCACAGAGCTATGGAGGACGCCTCTGAGGAAATGTTGCAGAGATACAGAGAGAAACATGAGGATCTATATAGAAGAATTGAGAGAGAATTGAAGGAAGTGCAACAAGCTATTCACTTGGTCCATATAGTAACTACTACGCCTCCTGCACCTTCGTCCTCATCGACTACATAATTAGAGGATGAACCAGCCCAATTGAGGAGGATTGCGGATGCAACAAAATCTTGGTTCCAAAGAAATTTGGAAGAGAAGGAGATGGCTACAAAATCTTTGCAAAAGGAGAGAGACGAAGTATTAGTAAAATTACGAGCAAAGCAGCATAGTGTAGTTTCCTATGAAAGCGACAAAGTAGAGATTCAGGCAATTTTTTAGGAGGAAAAATCCCAGCTACAAAGGTAAAAAGAGAAACTACTCAAAGAGCAGGCCATGGTCAAATAAGTGTTAAGTAAAGCATGTCTCTCTGTGCCAAGCTTGTCATAGGAAGAGAAAGAGCTGGTTGAATCTCAAATAGTAAATCTCACAGAGACCCTCTAAGAGCTTCAGGTTAGCATAACAAAATTGGAGGCCCAAATAGTACCGAGTAGGAGGTGTGTGACTAGAGGGAGGAGTCTGCCAAGAACACATTAGTAAGAATAAGATCCCTCACATTAGTGCCTAGACATATGAACGCCTCACTGAGGATCCAGAGCTAAGGAAGATAGAAGTGTAGTTACAGGAGGCGCAATAACAACCAGTTTCGTTATAGGTATATATGATGCTTCTCACAGTAGTAGAAGGGATGAAGAGATCCCAGGATAAGCACATAGTACAACAATATATCAGTGCCCTCCAGGGTAAGGTAATGGAAGTAATTCATAAGCTACAATCTGTGTAAGATGAAGCCTGCAAGGTGTTCGAAGAGATTGATGGACAGGGCTCACAATTTGATCTAGTGGTTGCAGTATTAGAATAGCATATGGAAGGGCCTGTTATAGAGAAGACAATCTAGAAGATCACTAAGCAGGAGGCTCAGGCGAAGAAACAAGTCGAGGTAGCTCGAGTTAAGCTTGAGGTTTTCGAAGCAGCATTGTTCGGACTTGAATGACTTGGGACGAGTCACAGGTGAGTGTTGGGGGACTATTGGCCCTCGACCAAGTTTTGAGGAAACCTTGGTCAGATTTGGCCCACTTTTGGACTTCGACATGCTAGTCAAAGAAGGAGTGCCCAGGTGGAGCTGAGATCGTAGATCTCACTTATTTTGTGGGCTATGTAGACCTAGTATGGGGTTCTCTAGGGTTTTTGTAATGGGTTTATGGGATGTCGACCCATGGGTTTTCCCATGTTTAGGCCTTATTGTAAGTGTTTGTAAAAGTATAAATAAATAAGAAGGTATTGTAGAAATAACTAAGTGCAGGTAGTCGAGTTGCTTTGTGCAAAGGAATGCATGTGAATTAAGGCTTTTTGCTCGATAGAGAGTTAGCTCTGTGCATTGACCTATTTTTGGAAGGAGGATCTGGTGCTTAGTGCACAGATCTGACTGGATGTAAGATTTTGGTGAATAATAAAGAGGCGAAGCGGTTGGTGGATGTAGCCCCACACTGGGGTGAACCACATATATCTTATGTCTCTTGGTTTTCTTTGTGTTGTGTTAATGTTGTTATGATTCTTCTTAGTGCTTTGATTATGTTGTGTAATAGATAGATATTTTGTTGCTTAAGTACTTTACTTGTGTTAAGGGTAAATGAATACTAGATCTAACTTATTATGCTATGTGATAAGTGCTCAGGGTATATAATCATTCATTGTTACTGCGTCGATCTATATTTGAATAAGTCCTGTGGTGTTAATTAAGCTAACAAACTAATGCATGTTGCTTCCTAAGTGTTAATAAACTATTCTACGAAGCGCTCTTATCACAAATATGTGTCCCAGCCTGGTTATGGACACATGTGTTCTGTAACCCCCTTGCTTCTACCTCGAGTGAGACTTCGCTTGCATCAAAGGTGTTGCTAAAAGGGTCGTTAGTTGAGGTTTTGTTGATGCGTTGTTAAGCGTTGAACCCTAGGTCTGCCCCCGTGCCAAAATTCACAAAAATAGTAGTGGGGTCTATGATGATGATCGATATTCTACCAATATTTTTTGAATCATAATATGAATCAAGGTTAAACTCATTTTATTTGATCTCGACCACAAATTTCTGTTTTGAGTGACATTCATCGATGTTGTGCGAGGGGATTTTGTGGAAATCACACCATTTTCCAGTGTCCTTCTTCGTCTTTCCATTACCCTTATTTTCCTGTGGCTTGGACTGGTATTCTAGAGGCTTGTTGTTAGGGTCATCTTTCCCATGATTTGGTTGTTGCAGATTTGCAGACCCAAACTCCCATTTGTTCCGGTGCCTAAATTTCTGCTTGATTTTGAAAACATATTGATAGGAAACTCCTAGTGATTAGATGTTCAGAAAATCCATTTTTGTTTGGATTTACCTATGCAGATCCCCGCAGAATTTCAGAACTAGATGTCACTTGGATTCTTTGATACCCAGATTGGTGCGTAAGGTATGGAAATTATTCGTGAACTCTAACACTGTTTGGCCCCTCTCTTTCCACAATGTGGTCCATCTCATGTGTTGGTCATCATAGTTACCAACATGGTAATACTTTTCCTTGACCGCATCCATAAAAAAATCTCAAGCGGGATCGAACCCATATATTCTAGACGAATATGTGGAAATTTTCTCCTAGTAAGTTTCCCACCAATGTTTGACATGGGGGAGAGCCTTAAGGAGTGTGAAGGTGATCTTTTTCCTGTCAGAAAAATTGTGAAGAGAGAAATAACCTTCTAGCATATTTAACCATTTTTTAGGGCATCCACATCGATCTGACCTTCAAATATGGGAATATCAAAATTAACTTGTACCTTGAAAGTATAGGTGCCTCCAAAGTGGTTGCTTGATGAATATGTGGTTGTTTTTATCGAGAGGCATCGAAGGATATGGGAAAATTATCCATCATTTTGTCCCTCTATCACATGAGAGCTTGCTAAAGAAAAAAAATAATACAATCTTTTGCTCTGTCAATTTTCTTATATTCCACCATGGAGGGTTTCTTGTGCATTCGAGAGAGATTTTACTCAAGAGAGACAATCTTGAGACCCAACTTGCTATACTAGGACCTCGTTAGGGAGATGCACTAAAAAATGATGAAGAGAAGTCTGCTCTAATACCACTGATCTAGATTATTTTCAGCATGAAATGAGAGCGAAGATATAATAAAGAAATGTACAGAGATATATCATATATCCAATAATATAACAGATATATATCAGAGATATAACCATAAACACAGAGATATAGTAATACACAATTTCTATTAATGAGCGAAATGTACAAAACTATAGAAATACAAAGTGAAAGACTCGCTAGAATGGTGGAATATTATCTCTGAGAGGATATGTGATGGGTACTCACATTCAAAAGAATATGGATGTTACAATGAGGCTCCAAAGGCCTTTTTATCATAAAGAAAATACAAAACCCTAACCCCGGAAGATGAAAAACCAACAGTTTTGTGGACTCCGTTTTGGGTAGTTTGGTGTATCAACTTCCCAGGGGCGTAACTTTGGCATACGATCTCCATTTTGGGAATACAATAGCTCGTTGGAAAGGTATTGGTGAGGAGATTATTTTCTGGGGCTCAATAAGATATTTTTAATTTCATTGAGGTGCCTGATCGTGAAAAACATTCGGTTAGGCCCTCAAAATGGCCTTAGAAGTTTATGAACCAAAAAACTACTAAAAATAGTAAATTGCCAATGTTGGAGCATCCATGTTTGCAAGAGAACGCAACAAGCGAGGCAGAACAATGCACCAATTTTTGAGGAAAAGAAATGCGTGCGACAAGATTTCCAGAAACTTGACACAAATGTGGACAAATCTAGCCTAGTTAGGGTTAGGGTTTTGGGATGTATTGTAAGGGTTTCTCACCCATTTTTAATAGAAATAAAGGGTATGAGGGAGATTATGGGGCATCAATGACTATCATAGGAATGTATTGATCCTTAGAAGTATATTTTTTGATTTGGGAGAACCTTTTTTGGAGTTTTTGTGAGTTGTAGTCTATTTTGAGAGTTGTAGAAATTATATGTGGTCGAAGTAGCCGAGGGTCAAGTCAAAAGATGTGAATCTTGGTGCGATCATGGTTCACCTCACTACTCTTTACTATGATGTAATGTGCACAATGGTTTTGAATGAATAAGAAAAGAAGCATAATACCTTTATGGACGTAGGCCCAAGGGGGGGTGAAACACGGTAAAACCATGTGTGAAATATATTTAACCTGTTACTATTTATTTAATGGTTAGATAGATGAATGGAAGATTTATTTACAACACACACTTGATTATATATACAAATTAATTAATCAATTAATTAATGAATGGATATGATGAATAGTATAATATAATGCATGGTTAAGAAGAAGTAAGAAATAACATCCCCAAGTCCCTTCCATGATTGCAAACATATACATCATGTAGTCCCCCATAAACTATCTCGGTTGATACTGCATTCTGCACTCTATGCACAATGTATCCTTTTGGTTTACCAGAAGGGCCGATGGTGATAAGGTTTTTTTTGGAGAACTAAGGTAGAACCCAGGTCAACCCATAAGTCCAACAAATGGTTTCATTGCCGCATTGAAATAAGAAGGAGAGCCATGAAAGAGTTTGGTGAAGAATATGTAGTAGTAGAAAGGGATGTTTAGGCCATGGAATCATAAAAAGTAAGATATTGAAATATGGTTAGAGACAAATTAGTTGGAGTTCGCACAGAAAGACAATAAGGGTTCTAGGTATACACCACACTAGTAGCTGCAGAGGTATGCATTTACTGATTAGCATGAAGCATATTTTTTTTTCTTTCCATAATTGTTATAGGAATGGTTGTTAATGTTGAAGGATACCCATCTGACTAATCACATTAGGCCAATAGTTTGGATTGATAAAAATATCGCGCAGTTGGAAAGAGTTAATAATAAGTTCACACATGTAGTAGATTTTTGGTTAGACAATATTACTGCGGCGTTTATCATTGTAGAGCATGATTTCTTTAAGGGACCTAGAGGAAGGTATATTAGGTCCCTTTACACGTTAATTAAAATCTTGTTACATGATAAAGGCATGATGACCATGGAATGAGACAACTAGATCACTCTCCACACATAGGGGAGTTGGGGGAAGCACTAAGGAAGATCTGAGAAATGGAGAAGGCTCTGGAGAGTAGCCAATAGAAGGAGGAAATGGACTCCATCATGATGGATGATGAACAGACCAGATAAATCATAAGGAATGCAGGTGTGACATGTAGTTGATGACCCTACCAGTATAATATGAATATTAAGAAGAGGGCAGTGGCCAAGCAAGAACACTTGGACACAGATGAAGAAGAGGTAGAGGATCTTCATGCCACGTGGAAGATTGAGGATATCTTGCTTACCACATATGATAGGAAAACCATAGGTCTTAGTTCCAACGAAGAGGAAGGAAGTCCATTCCAGATCTGAATTAGTGTGGAACCCACAACCCCATGTGCAACTAACACAATTGAAGAAAAATAAGTTAACCAATAAGTGATTAGTGGTAGGAGAATTTTTTCAGGACTTGGGTCTATTAGCAAAAGTGCAAGTTCAACAAGTAGTAGCCTAGTTTCTACACTGCACAGAGGTGGTAGTTCAACAAATTTCATAATGGCAGGACAATATCCAACTATTGGGTTATCAAAATTCCAAGGGGATGGGTCAGATGATCCTGAAAAAAATTTGTTGATCTATGAGAATATATGGGAAACAAATAAGATTACAGACAAGGATACAAAGGTTTCGTACTTGGAAATCACTTTTCGAGACCGTGCATTAGATTGGTACACGGGTCTCTCAAAAAATAACCCAATAGGAACACCTACAACTGGAACAGATGTGAAGAGGAAGTCAATAAATGAATTTCAAAAGCTAAGCTTAAAAGACCCATTTATGAATGAAATGATAGAGATCAAATAGAAACCAACACTACTGCATTTGGGTCAAATTCCGACGGCACGTTCGACGCAATTGCCACTTTCTATTGTCGGAAGATCGACAAACCTCGGACCCCCTCAAACGTCGTTTCACATGATGTCGTTTTTTTGACGACCTAGTTTTTGTCTGTATTGCGATGTTTCAAACGTGGCAAGAGAGACGTTGCAAACGTGGCAAGACTGACGTTTTAAAGGTGGAAAGACCAACGTTTCAAACGTGGCAAGAGAGACGTTGCAAACGTGGC
>SNQJ01S0112087.1:0-19847 GCA_010110895.2 Picea sitchensis
GCATTTCCAGTGTTGGATACCCCAAGGCCATATGTTGATTATGTGGAAATGGGTTGGTCAGCACAATGAGCAACTGTAATAAGATCCTTGAGGATTCCTCAATTTTGGGGCATAGGTGGTAAGGTGATCATCTTTACAAAGTTTACAAGGTAAATTCACCTTCCTCTTTTATTTCTTTCCCTCACCAACATTATTATTCGATCTATCATTATTAGTGTCGTCCTTGGATTTATTATTATCTTTCCCATCCTTACCATTATTACCTCGTCCTTTATTCTTTGTCCCTCCTGGTTGATGGTTACCATTTGGGTTAGATGACGACTATATAAAATGCACATTCGTTGACTGGGTGGTGGTGGAGGACGAAGAAAAATCTTGTCCTGCTACAGGATGGATTAGAGACAAATATTTCAACTGGTTCATCACCAAGTCTATAGTCTTAGCATTTGTAGAGCCCGTGATGACATCGGATGAGGCCCAAAAATTTTTCTAGGGTCATATTTTGACTGCGGTGCATCGAGAATAATTTCATAAAACATCCCATATTGAGCATATATGATGTCCAATTGTTGGGCTTTGAAAATGGCTTCTTCCTCAGATGTTACTCCGGATGTAGAGACATCATTCAAAATATAAGGAAATAAGGACTTAAGGAACCATTCCAACAGAAACTCTGGAGGAAAGTAGGCTTTAATCAACCTCTTCTGTCTACGCCACTCTTGGATATGGTTTGAGATACGCATGGATTTACCTTGGTGGAAGGACAACAAAATTTCTATGTTGGCATCATAACGAATGGACAACTGGAAGTGGTTGAGAAAAACCAATACCATATGATTGAAAGTTCCATATGTCCCCCCCGGTAGCTAAATGTACCATTTCATGACGAACCCCGTGAGGGTGCATTGAAATAGCCTCAAACAAATATAATCGTCATTTAGGGAGTTATATGAGCACCATAGATGAAAATTAGTGACATGATCACCCGTATCCTCACCAGTCTTTCCTTGAAATTTTGGAATATATGAAGGAATGTTGGTGGGGACAGGGGGCCATGATGGATAATGACGCATGGGTCATTCATTAACTTTGACAAATATGGAAGATTGAGCATGGCAAAAAAACAGAGCCGGGGTTGTGACCTTTAAGTCCATGCTCTCGAGAAAGATTGGGCTTGAGGGATTGTAAACCATCTAGGGTTCTGGTATATACGATGGGCCTTCTTGGTAGGATAATATCCTCCTCCAAACTGATTCATGAAAGTTTGTATGGGAACCATACCCACGAAAGCGACATGATGAGGGTTATATATGTTTGCCCAAGCTGAAGGAACTCCATGATGGGGGTTTTCCATAGTGTGAAACTGACTCCCTTCGGGTGGAACACTAGAGGATAGAGTTGGATTCTCCATAATAAATGCATTCGTTGGAATTGCCATGGAGGAAGAAGGGATGAATGATGAAATATAGGAAGTGAATTGTCTACTCGGTTGAGCACTCCATCCCAACGAATTGAAGCTAGGATTAGGCTTGGAGGAAAGAGGATTCCAACCTCCAACAATATGATTCTCTTGGGGAATATGACCTCCACCAAATGAGAAAGGAACATAAGGAGGTGTCATGCCCCTAGACCCAAAACTAGGATTCACATTAGTCATTGAAACAAAGGATCAAATTTGTGAAGTCATGTCAGGCATACCAAAAGAAAAGGGATTAGAGGCTAAAGGTATTGAATGAGAATCATGACTCGACATACCAAAAAAAGGTCCAAAAGAGTTTGTTCCTGTGGGTTGAGTAGAACTCACAAGTTGGGTATCCCTAGAGGAGGGGACCTTCAGCACCCACACCATCGAGGATGAAAGAGCCGAAGGGATCCCGCTAATCATATAAGAGAAGGGATTCGAAGGACTCCCCAAGATTTAGCGAGTTACGACTTAGTACTCATAGCTTGGATGATCCTGAAGTTTGGGAAGTTGAGATATTGTACCACACTTATTAACTCTATGCTTTTTAAGAGGCAACTTCGGTAAAGGATCAATACACAGTGGTAACTTCAAAATATGAAGAGACTGGTGAGGAGGTTGTTCCTACTCCATGATGACTCATAACACAATATACAAAACAAAATTCCAGGGCCAACTAATCAGAGAGTACACCAAAATAAATAAAAAAGGTCAATT
This sequence comes from Picea sitchensis, assembly GCA_010110895.2. Lineage (NCBI taxonomy): Eukaryota > Viridiplantae > Streptophyta > Pinopsida > Pinales > Pinaceae > Picea > Picea sitchensis. Next base: position 2,180 of record SNQJ01S0112087.1, read on the forward strand.
CACACAAACATGATATAATGATATAGTGGTTGAAAAAGGGCCTCTCTCACTAGAGTAGGTATGTCTCTCCCTAGAGGGGCACGAGACTCCCTTCAAAATATTAGAGGCATCATAATCGGTTATAAGGGCCCTCATGGGCTTAACAATGAGTCGGAAAAATCCCTCCAGGGAGGTAATCCTCCATAAAGGTTGTGTGTTGTTTGACCGTTATTAGAGGGCTATCTCTACAACCAAATTTGCACGACCTCATTCTCTTAACTTTGGTGTGAGTCTTGGCCTCACGACCTCCTTGATTATATAATGGGTTTCACTACTCCCTGGACATACACATATGTTGATTTTTTTAGCCTTGGAGAATTTTACTCCCACCAAAATCATATTCCAAGGCCCTATGCCCTATACTTGTTTGTGTACCCTAAAAAATAAATGTTTTTAATCCAATTTTAATTAATCCAGCGTTGATTTTAATGGATTCCCTCTTACTCAAGAGGTGTGGTAGAGTGAAATTGATGGTATTATGACTCAAAAAAAAGAAGAAAATATGAAAAGACTACTAGAATTACTGGTCTTGAATTTCAAAGAGATAGTATGATTCTAGATGCAATATTTCCAATGCAATCTACAACTTCAATGTAGTACAATCTTTCCAAATGTGTCAAAATCAAAGAAAAGTAATCGAAAGTGCAAATTCCATAATGCCTATAAGAGAAATAATTTTTTGTATTTTTGATATAAATAAAAAAATGCAAAGGATTGAATAAGAACATCGCGGGTAGACCCTAACATGAGAAAATAGACAAACCAAAGAAGGATACCGGGGAAGCAAACACTTAGACAATGTAGGAAAACTAATGAAAAGATGATAAGAGAAATAAATACTTAAAAATTCAACAATAAAAAAGTTTCCTATTGCTTTTTGTAGGCACTTAACAGTCATAATAGGGACCCAAGGAGACTCAACAACCAACAAAACTTACCCAACAAACACCAAACTCATCCAAGAAGACTCAAGAGATGATTTATGCAATTGCTTGAGAAACAATCATGTATATACACACTCTAAAGGAAGACAACTTGCATATATAGGAAGGTCTGTCAAGGGGAAAACCATGTATACCAAGAAAATGCTTTATAGGAGACAGGGTTAAGCCAAGAAATGAAGATGAAAGGTAAAAAAATAGGTTGTCAAGAAACAAAGGACAAGGGAAAATTGGAGTAGAGCAAATGGGGAGAAAACACTCCAAGAGCCAAGGAGATCAAATCCCAATGGGTTTCCAGTTTTGATACAGGAAAATATCTCTATGGCTAGGGGTAGAAAGCCAAAATAGGCAGAATGAAACACAAAAAATCAACTCTAATCCCAAGTAAGCTATATAAATTAAATGCTAACAAGAAAAGGCTAGAATCCTACCTCATCAGGATATCCGAAGAAGACCATCATTGAGCACTTGTGACTTGAAGCTTTATACCTGTAACTTATCCTCAAAAACCAAGATACACAAGCATGGTGATAATATATAATGTTGTATATAAATTAGCATAATCCATTATACCTTACATGAAAAAATACACCCATGGAATAATAATTCCAATATTTGCGGAATATCAATTGGACAATAAAAGTGTATTTCTGATAAAATAATCAACATAAGTACATAGGTGAGAAAATTCTATAACGACACATATTAATTGAGAAACTAAGTTCCTCCATTTGGGCCTCCACCACTTCCATCTTTCATTAAAGGTAGGCTCATATATAGGAGTCAATGATATTCTCCATCACAAAAAAGGAAGATCTTGGGGGTTGAACAAAAAGAGTTCATACTTTCAAGGACAAAGGGATCCGAGGCTCAATGAAGTGAAATTTCTCCAGAGTGTATTTTCTCTGAAAGTTGAATTGTTGAATCCCTTAAAGTTGGATATGGCTCAATTTATAGCCGAATGGAACTTAAGGGCCGATTTGGAGCGTTTCTAATTAATATGGAAGGTCAAAGGATCATGGATCTCATGACATGGCATGGAAACCGACTTGTGGTTTGTTATTTTGGGCACAAACCAATGCATCACGAGGATGTAGTGGAGAAACCTACATATATGCTTGTTGTATAACTGATAGGGCACTTATATGTGAAAAAATGTGCATTTATGGCTTTGGAGTGAACAAAAGGGGGATTTCAAATGCATAGGGAAATGGAGGCCATCCAAGCAAGTTGCATAGAGTGAGGCAAAACTTGTTGTAACATTCCTCCAACTTAGCCAATATATTTTTTCTTGAAAGAGAGGCAACCAATAAAAATCCATCCTTGAATTTCTCCGCAAACTCATCTATCTCAGTAGATGTTTAGGTTTCCATTTCTATCTCCTTGTTCTTCTTCTTCTTGGGACACTGACTAGCATAGTGAAAAATCTTGTGACATGCAAAGTATCTCACTTTTCCCATGTCTCTGGAACCTCCTACTCCACTGCTCCTCTTGGCATCAAGAGCCATTCTCCTCCTCCTCACTCTTTGGCTAGCTATCTTAAGTGGAATCAATTCTCATCTCCTCCTGGATGAAGTCATACCACATCCTCTCCCAATCAAGTGTTTCTCTTGAGCCACCTCCATGAACAAATATGTCCCACTGCTTGGGGAAGCCATTCAAGGTTGTCCTCACAAACTCAATCTCATCCACTGCCTCTCCCACAACCACCATATCATCTCTTATCTGAGTGAAATTTGTGAGGTAAGTAACCATTGGATCTCCCTTGGCCATGTTTGTGCTCCTCGACTTTTCTCTTAGCAATATCTTCCTACTTTTCTTATCATACTAGTACAACTTTAACAGGGTATCCCACATCTCCTTATGTATCTTCTATATAGATAGATGGGTAATAATGTGGTCTTTCAATCCATCCAAAATAACCCTCCTCATATTTACATACTTTTGGAGGTGGGCTGCTAGTTGTGATGGACCAGTTGGAGGGATTTCTTTCCCTTAAACAAATTCCAATAGCCCATTCTCCTCTAGCACCAATCTAATTCGCTCCCTCCAAGGACAAAAAATTTGAGGCACCCTCTAGTCTGTCTTTGAACCTTAGGCCTTCCATTTGAGTAAACTCTTATGGATTCCCTGCTTTCTCTAGTTATACGTCCCTCTTTCTAATTTACCCTTCCTGGTATGCACAACAAGAGCAGCTTGTCACGTAATCGAGGTTGAGGCTCGATACCATGTTATTTTTTTCTTAACTTATCATATGAAATTATAGCCAATAATTTACTAAACTCAGAAATATAACTTGTTGATATAAATATAGAAAATTATGCTAATAACCTATAGTTGAGTTATATAACAACAAAGTAACAAAAAAATCATACTAAAAACCAAGCATAGAAACACATGGACATTAGATGTACCCTGGAAACCATAGTGTGGGGAAAAAATATCTAAGAGGTGCTTTTATTGGGAATTCAAGAGAAAAATTAGGCAACAAAATCATCTAAAAATTCTTACAAATTTTCCATAAATTGCTCTCATTCCACATCAGAAAATTTTCCCAGTTGTTGGTTGTACGGACCAACTATTTTTGGCCCTGTATGAACTTGTCTGAAGGCACATGTATGTGCCAGGTATAGTCTGCATGACTAGTATGGACTTATCCCATGTATGACCTACTTTTTGCTACTCATATGTCTTGAGAAGAGCTTACAAGCCCTAACTCAACCTCTTCCTCTCTATTTGTTTCTGCCTGGAATTGGCCTTCTTTGTTGACCAGTATGACCCGAAAATGACCTCTTGGCTACCCAAAAGTTTTTCCACAGAAATTTTCCCTCTCTTCCTTATTTTTCTCCCTCTTCTTCTCCCTCCCAAGTGCCCTCTTCTTCTCACCTTCTTAACCTCACCAAATGAGGAAAAATATCCTTCTCACCCTCAAACCATATCTTTATCCTCCCATCAACCACCTTTCTTGCCTTGAATTGTGTGCCAGTTAATCCTCCAAACATTCTAGGAGGTGAACCCCCCTTGGTTGGTCCCCATACTCCACTAATAATCCTAATAAGGCACACTCCAGTTGTCATGGGACCCACAATCCCTCAAAGAAAAAAATGTTGATTTCCCTAAGTCTAACTTAGACTAATATAAACAAGGTTGATCTGGGTCTTTTAATGTGTCCATAAGCTAGCCTAGGACACTCAGGCTTGTTAAATTTAGAGCATTTATTAAGTTCTTTTAAATTTACTAGATAATAATACTTCATAAACCCACACTCCTTACTGGGTGTAGACGGATTAGCAAGTGTCGTGTAAATGGAAGGAAATTTGTAAAATGAAGTCTCGTATTCGATTCTCACTTGGATTTACTTGTGCATACATTCTCATCGAACGTGTGGTTGCACAGGGTTATAGTGGTGGCCAGATGGGGATGGAAGCCAGTGTCATGTGATCTGAGAACCGCCGGAGTTGCCAATTCCCAGGTACAAAAATAAATAAATAAAATAAATAAAAATAATAAAAAATAATAATAATAGCATAAACCCGATCACTGAAAGAAAAAAAATGACAAGGTACACAACGGTTATCTTGAGGAAGCCCTCATGGGAGAAAACTAACCCAAAAACAAATTCCTTAATATAGATTGCCAGTATTACAATGCCAAGATAATAAACCAAACTAGAGAATATCGACGAGCAATGTGCCTCTCTCTCTTCTTCTTCTTAGTCAGGCAAAGCTGCAAACTTCCTTCAAAACTTGTGCACTAGATGGGTGACTTGAGTGAGTGTGTGAATGAGGCATCATCCTCTCTTATTTATACTAGCTTCTAGGTTCTAGGGTTGTGCATCTTCACCAAGCTAGGCCAAATTCTTCAATTAGTGGCTAAAATGAATTTAATTATCCCTAGGGGTCGTCTTCTCAATTAGCATAATTTAACTAGGGTTTGACCCCTAAAATCCCACCAAAGGGATTTGGTCATATACAAAATCCCAACACGATCAATCCAGGAAAAGGGGGTTGATCTATTTAATAATAACTCAATAATGAGTAGAATATAATTCACGGTTACAATATTTCAACACTCCCCCTTAACAAGAGAGGGTACTCACAATACAACATCATCGGAGGGTAGCAACATCCAACAAAATCCGAACCGACTAACATATCTATAAATCATCGAATATTTTCTCATCATCAATAACATCATCATTCACAACATGGGCTAGAGTATCATCATCATCATCATTCATAGTATGGGGCTGGAATGGCATCATCATCATTATTCTCTCCATCAACATCAATTAGTATAACACTAATACAACATCATAAATCAGTGAAAGAGTGATACATCATCATCCAATATCTTGACGTAAGAGCTAGAGTAGCATCATCATCATCTTCAAGCATGAATCACGAAGTAGTATCATCATCATCATCTTCAGCGTGAAGTTGGAATAACAACATCACAAACCTTGGTTGGTACTCCAGCAACATCAACAACACAAGGCGGGTACAACATCAACTGACACAAGAGACAGCGAGCATCATCAACATCATGAGCATGAGGTTGAGATGCCAGCATCATCAGCCACTAGATGAAATATCATATCATCATCTATCAATGATTTACTCGACGATCCCCTAAGGATCTACTGCCAAAAGATCGCCAAGATTCCTAGAATATTAAATCCCTATGAGCTACCATGCGTTACTCGTGAGGACCATCTTTATGGGACCGTGATCTACCCGAGGAATCATAGAGATACTATGCATGAAGATACAAATCACATATACGTACTGCACGAATCTTATGATAGACTATCCTTACGAACCTTTGGGATCTTTCAAAGGATGATGATCCCTGGGATATAAAATCCTGACTGTGCTACTCGTTGTTGGTTAGGATGTCATATTATCATCAACATCACTCCCCCTTTTGGGGAGGTCCTTTCGGACTATACCAAGCTTGTATCAAAGTTCTCACACCTTGAGACTTAGGTTTGAAACATCTACTGGCTTTTTGCTCATATGTTGCCAACATATTAGCGGATCCAACAACTCCCCTACGCACCATATCGGATGTAGTGATCTGGGATTTCTATGTGCTTGACTTGTCATGGAACATAGGGGTCTCCATCATCTTTATGCAGCTATGGTTATCACATAAGATCCTTATTTCTGGCTTCATTTCTAGATCAAAATGGAGTCGTCCAGCAAATCCTACGACCATGTGGATTCACAATTGGTGGAACATGAAACAATGTATTAACATGCACGCCAGAGTAGGAGCAATATTGGATTGCTTACCACTCTACCATGAAGTCATGGTTGAACTGATTTGAAACAACACCATGAAGTGCTCTTTCTGTCGAAACACTTCTTGCCCAATCACGAATTGGTATAACCAATTGAGTGAAGTCATGATCTCGATTATAGCTGAGGACCAAAGTCCAACGCACCCTTAAGATATCTCATCACATGTTTTGCAACAACAAGGTGGAACACGTCTGGGCTCTACCAAAAATTGACTCAAGGTGTTAAAAAAAACATATACGGCTTGGTATTACGTCGGTTACATCTTGATCCAATGATGCAATGCATTTAACATAGCATCAACCAATTACGGCGTGGTATGAATCGAGAGTTTCAACTTTGTTTCCATGGGTGTGTTCATGGATTTACCTCCAACATATCAAACCTCTTTAGTATTTCAATGGCATAGTTCCCTTTGTTAAGGAAGATCTTCTCTAGAGCTCTGCCAAACCTCAAGAGTTAAGAAATAATACATTAGGCCTAGGTATTTCATCTCAATTTCTAGCGAGCTTCTTCTTACAATTAATTGATGAGATTTTTTTTCATCTGTCAAGGTACATCATCACATATAGTAGCAACATCGATGGCTAATCATTCATAACCTTGATGGGTTTGAATCAAATTTTACTCTTGGTAAAGCCCAGCTCATCAAAATGTCGATTCTTCATATCAAGCTTTAGGTGCTTCCAGCCTATCTGGCTTCTTCAACTGCGGAACAAAGGTCTTTCTATATTCAGCTTCAAACAAAATTTTCACGTTACATTGTACCATCTTGGTACACTTGCTTCAACTCAAACTTAATATGCACAATCATGTATTGCTAGATTTATGTGCTTTTATGTAAAACCTTATGCACGTCTCACTACCTAAGGTATGTCCTCTACTCTCACATGGTGTTCCTATGGAACTAGAAGATTTTACACCTCAGAATTCTCTGAAGATGAGAATGGATGCTCCATTCTTACTATGACTACTTAAATCAGGGAGTAACTCCTCTACTCCATCTGGCTTCTTCATTTTAATCTAAGGGTGTATCAATAGCGATACTAAATATATCTCTTATCCTTTCATGGAGGTAACTCTATTTGCTATTGTAGTCGTGTTTCCATGGCCCAACTAATGTATTGTATAGCTGCTACTCAATTTTTAAATATGGGGATTTCTCCCCTACATCCTACTCTATATATGAATCATGGTTGTTTTTCGTTGTCTTCACAGAATCTTTGAAACTATTTCTTCAATTCTTGGAGTAAGTGTTTTAGATCATAGTCTTCTCCCTCTTGTTAAAGAATCCTCTTGGACACAATTTAGTCTTTGTAAATATGCAACATACTAGCAGTCTGTTAGATCAATCTTGGAGATCAACACTAACTTCCCTTATAGTCTCATGAAAAAAATCCATATCCCAGTCACAATGCAGTGACACCTTCTATGTCCGACAAGGAGATATTCGGAGATTTCATATCTCCTAGAAGTCTCTGAAGCTACCGTATAGTCTTCTTATGGATTATGTCTCCCATTCCTAGAAAAATTCTCTTCGTCTGATCCTTTCTGATATCAAGCTTACTCTATGAAACTTGATTTCTTCTAAGTCTATAAGGGATTCATCGTCTCTTACAGGGTATGCTTGGTGGTGAATACCAAGTCTTAATATAAAGTTGATTCCGACTTAAACAAGTTCATCTTCTGTCAAGGTGGCTTCATTATCCTTTGAACATGTAGTATTCCATATGAATAATAATATGAAGAACATAAATAATTATCTAGAAATGGAAGAGAAACAATGATATATAACCAGAACAATACCCGCGATAATACTAGATAATCTTAGAATTATTAACAATAAAACAACACGTTGATTCTTGGGCGGTGTTCACATGTGCTTCATAGATGTTAAAGTTTTTGCTATTAGGTTACCTTTCAATTTACTAGATAACAATAGCAGATGTGGATCATTGGGGAAGCTTTAATCCGCATTTATACACAACATTTATCCTAGGAAACCCTCATGGGGAAGAAACCAATAAAACTTCCTTAATATAAATGGCAAATACAATGCGAAAATGAACCAAACAACCATAAATTCCTCTCCCAAGGGAGTGTGCCTCTCTCTCTTCCTTCTTCTGGCAATGGTAACAATATCTCCCTTCAATACTTGCACACTAGATGAGTGAAATGAGTGTGTGTGAAATGGGGTGTTGGCCTCTCTTATTTATACAATCGGCAGGCGCTGGAGTGAGCGAAGGGTTTCTTTTCCTTTGGAAAGGAAAATTCTCAATCACGGGTGGTTAAGACCCAGCAATTTTCTTGGGGGCTGACTTCTTACTTTGTATATTACACAATTAGGGGTTTGACCAATCTACAAAGGGATTTGGTCAATTACAATCAACCAACATGATCGATCCACAAAGATTTATCTAATCCAGTAATAAACATGGTACATCTATATCTAGGATGATTGTCTTTAACAAGGTCAAATCACTATCAATATCAATATCTATCAAGTCAGTCTCATCAGTATCATCCTTCGTGTGATCAATGTCCCTATATCTCTATCTGTGATCTTGGCCGACATATCTATAAATCATCGAGAATTTTTCTCTTTATCTTCGCGTGGAAGATACTCTTTATTTCTTTCATCTTCACATAGAAGATGCTTCTTTCTTATCTTCACCGCGAGATATATTCTATGATTTTTCCATTCATTTCATGTTCTCCCTTCTCTTGCAGTCATATATCTCACATATCGATGGCCCGAGGACTACTAGCATATCTTCACTCCTAGTCATCCACATGAACTAGAGAGCTAAGATGCTTTGGGCAGGATTAGACTCCCTTTCCATGATCCCGCGTGGGATCACAACACAAACCTCAAGATCAACTAGCCATTCCACATGGTCAAGGTTTTTTTTCCAGGCTACTCAATCCTTGGCTTGAGGAGGGAGAGTATCTTCCCTCTTCCCCTTGGATAAACTACATTCCTCTCTATGAGGGTGTTCACACCCCTCTCTACAAGGGTATTCCAGCATGTCCCTAGAGTATCCTAAACTCAACACTTGGATAGAGGCCAACCTTGGAAATTTTCTCATTCCCCTTCTCTACTATGGTCTCTTCTCTTTTCCTTTCACTCCTAGTCATCCCACATGAACTAGAGAAGCTAAGATGATAACCTGGGCAAGACTAGACTCCCTTTCCATGATCCTTGGAGGATCACGACACAAACCTCAAGAGCCAAATAACCATTCTACATGGTCAAGGTTTTTGTTCCAGGCTACTCAATATTTGGCCATAGGAGAGTATCTTCTCGCTACCCGTTGGATAAACATCCACATTCCTCTCTACGAGGGTGGTCACACCCCTCTCTACGAGGGTATTCTAGCATGTCCCTAGAGTATCTAAAACTCAACACTTGGACAGAGGCCAACCTTGGAAAATTTCTCATTCCCCTTCTCTACGAAGGTCTCCTCATTCTCTACAAAGGTCTCTTCTCTTTTCCTTCTCTATGAAGGTCTACCTATGGGATTTCTCTGTCCTTCTCTACAAAGGTCTCTTCTCTTTTCCCTTCTCTAAGAAGGTCTAGCTATAGAATCTAAAAAAAATATCTTGTGGTCCAAAATATTTCCATGGTTTAATACCATGCTACACATCCGTTGGGCACCATCCATCTGCTTTCCTAACTATATCAAATCATGATCCTCCATTTCGAACTCAGAGACATGGCTCCCTCTTGCACCAAACTAATAGCTTCTAATCATCATCCTTGAAGTTCTTCTTCTGTAATATCTTGGGTGCCTTCTTGAGTTCGAACATTTCTTTCTTTTGAACTTCATACTGGATCAACCTTCTCCATATTCATCTATAAGGACGGTACTGGAGCAACCTGTAATTACCTGCATCTCATCCACTATATCTGAGTATGCATCATTTTCTTCATCTCGAACATTTATGTTTTGCATCTTTAGGAGCCTCCTACTCCTATATAAATATTGGATATTGTTTGGTCTTTACTGACCATCATCATATCATACGTCCTTCTCATGTTGTCTAACTTTTGCAAGTCATGACATAAGTTCTTTCTTTCGAGACTTGTAAACTTACTTACATTATGCTTTCTTTGTCACTCTCATGAGTGATCATACCTGAAATAAATATTTTATGTCTCTTTATCCTTTTCTTTGATAATTCTTCATAGACACTGAAATTAAACGAGGTTAGTTAACATTCTCACAAAAAAATCTAACTTGTAATGATAAGGTAAACTAGATACTAAAAATAAACATGAATACTTATCTTTTTTTTTGTGTGTGGGGAGGCTCTATAGACTCCACCATTTGCTATCTCAGATCAACTATCTTCAACTTAAATTACATAACCCTAAATTTCTGTTAAAGATTTCTTTGGGGGAGGAGATTCCTCTTCCTCTGCCACATGTGCTTAATACTTTCTTTTCCCTTTTCCTTGAGGACAGTCATAGGAAAAGTGCCCCAACTTTTGACAGTTGTAGCATCTGATCTTTGAAACATCTTTCTTCTTCTATGGAACTCTTATAGAGTTAGCTTCTTTATTGTTCTTCCTGAAGGAACTTCTTTTATTCTTTTGAGTTGTAAGAGCTTCCTCTTCATCAACAATCAATCTCTTATGTTGGTCTGCAAGTCTAGATTCTTTTCTTGTGCAATCAGCCCATAACTTATCAAATTTAGGTAACTTGCTTCTTGCACACACTCCTTTTACAAAAGGAATCCAAAATGTTGGAAACCCATTTAGGGTTGTGGTTACAAGCTCTTTGACACTAATGAAATCTCCAATAGCTGCAAGATGATCTCTGATCTGAGAAACTATCATAAGATAGGATGTGACAAATTCTGAGTTTTCCATCTTCAAATTAAGAAGTTGATTTCTTAAGGAAATATTACGGCTAATGTCTTTGCTTTCATATAACCTGTTGAGTGCTTCATACATTTTCCTTGATGTCTGTAGTTCGGAAATATGAGGGATCAAGTGATCCTTTATGAATCTGACACAATTCTCTTTGCTTTCTTTTCATTCTTCTTATGCTTGGTCTTTTGTTATTCTTCATCTTGTTCTGGTACACCCACTGTAACATGTTCTAGGAGATCATTCTCATCTAGATTCATCTGCAACCTATGCTTCCAAGATTTGAAGTTCTAGATCCTTCCAGCATGTCTTCTACTTGCATGCTAGTAGCCATTCTTTCTTGTAGTAGAAACCCTAGCCCTCCAGGCTATAGAAATAATAGAAAAATCAAATTTCTTGGATATGAAAACTGAACTCACCAAAAGATGTGTTTGACTGAGGTGAGTATGCTGGTACAGTCAGATTTATGAAAATCTTAATTTTACCCCTTCAAACTTGATCATCGTATTTCTGGATTGGTGCTTCTGGTTTTCTGGTACTTCTGGTACTCTGGTACTTCTGGTACTTCTGGTACTCTGGTTTTCCGATACTTCTAGTACTTTGTGAAAACTAGGGTTTCACTTTCCGGGAGATTTAACCACTGAAAAGGTGCGTTGAAGATGCCAAAGTGATCCTTGAGGAAGGGCGCACTTTTCTATATGGTTTTGGGGCTGAAATTATTCTTCAATAAAATGCCCTAATTTTCTTGTACAACAACAGTGACATTTTTATTTTTCCTGTGAAAGATGCTCTCTTCAGCTTAGCTTTGATACCATGTTAAAGTTTTTTTCTATTATTAGGTTACCTTTCAATTTACTAGATAACAATAGCATATATAGGATCATTGAGATAAACACAATCACAAGATACACAACATTTATCTTGCGAAACCCTCATGGGGAAGAAAACCCAGTAAAACTTCCTTAATATAGATAGCCAATACAATGCCAAGACAATGAACCAAACAACACATAAATTCCTCTCCCAAGGATGCACCTCTCTCTCTCTCTTCCTTCTTCTGGCAAATTGTAACTGCAACTTCCTTCAATACTTGCACACTAGATGAGTGAGCTGGGTGTGTGTGTAAATGAGGTGTTGGCCTCTCTTATTTATACAATCTAGTAGGTGTTGAACTGAGGTATCTTTTCACTAGCAGGGCTGACTTCTCAATCTGGGTGGTTAGAACCACTTTAATTTGTCTGGGGGCCAACTTCTTACTTTTCATATTACAATTGGGGTTTGACCAATCCACAAAAAGGGGATTTGGTCAATTACAATGCCCGACATGATCAATCCACAAAAGGGGATTGATCTAATCAATAATAAATATATTTTATCTTTTACTTTATCCACAAAAGAGAATAAGAATATTCTTTGCAGTTACACAATATTTTAACACTCCCTCTTAACAATAAGGATATTCTTTATCTTTTGACAGGTCACTGGATGTCAGCATCAACTAGGTAGCATCATCAACTGGATAACAACACAATTGGATAACATCATCAAGCTGGGTAACATCATCAACTGGATAAAATTATCAATTGGGCAACATCATCAAATTGGTAACATCATCAACTAGATAACAAGAGGCATCAATATAATCCACTTGGTCATGCGGAATCATGAACCTTGACTAGCATATATATAAATCCTTCCAGATTTTGTTCTCTTTATCTTTCTTGTGAAGATACTCTTGCTATTTCATCTTCCTTGAAGATACTTATTTTCTTATATTCAACGAGAAGATATTCTATGAGTTTTCCATTCCTTTTGATGTTTCTCCCTTCTCTTGTAGTCATCTATTTCACCCATCCAAACTTGGCAAATTTCTCATTCCCTTCTCTACAGGTCTTCTCTTTTCCTTTTCTATGAAGGTCCAACCTATGGGATTTCTCTTTTCCTTCTCTACAAGGTATCTTCTCTTTTCCTTCTCTCTGAAGGTCTAGCTATGGGATCAAAAAAAAAAAAAAAATCTCTTGTGGTCAAAATCTTTCCATGGTATAATACCATGCACTACCCATCTATTGGGCACCATCCTATCTGCTTTCCTTTGCATCAAATCATGATCCTCCATTTGAACTTCTGAGACATGTCTCCCTCTTGCACCAAACTAATAGCTTCTAATCATCATCCTTGAAGTTCTATTATGTAATATCACAGGTGCCTTCTTGAGTTGAACATTTCTTTATTTATGACTTCATCTTGTATCAACCTACTCCCTCTGCATCTATAAGAATGTTACTGGAGAAACCTGTAGTTACCTCCATCTCATCCACTATATTTGAGTATACATATTTTTTATTCATCTTGAACATTTATGTTTGCATCTTTAGGAGCCTCCTGCTCCTATAAATATTGGATATATTGTCTGGTCTTTACTAACTTTCATCATATCATGCGTCCTTCTCATGCTGTCTAACTTACTTGATGTGACATAAGTTCTTTCTTCTGAGACTTGTAAACATACTTACATTATGCTTTCTTTGTCACTCTAATGAATGATCATACCTGAAATAAACATTTTATCTCTTTCTTTATCCTTTTATTTGATAAGTCACGGATAAAACTAAAATAAAGCGAGGTTAATTAACATTCTCACAAAAATCTAATTTGTAATGATAAAGTAAACTAGATACTAAAATAAACATGAATACTTATCTTTTGTTTTTGTGTGGGGAGTTTCCACGGACTACACCATTTGCCATCTTTCTTCAAATCAACTATCTTAAACTTAAAGTACATAGCCCTCAATTTTACGCTGGAAATCTTTCTTTGTGGGAGGAGATTCCTCTTCTTCTCCCACATGTGCTTGATACTTTATTTTCTCTTTTCCTTGAATGATCATAGGAAAGTGTCCCAACTTTTGATTGTATCGATCTTTGAAACATCTTTCTTCTTATGGGAACTAGGATTTAGATTCTTTTGTTCTTCACGGAGAACTTCTTTTGTTCTTTTGAGATGAGATTCCTCTTCATCAACAATCAATCTCTTATGTTTGTTTGCAAGTCTAGATTCTTCATGTGTGCAATCACCTTACATAACTTATCAAACTTGGTAACTTGCTTTCTTACACACACTCTTTGTACAAAAGGAATACAAAATGTTGGAAACCCATTTAGGGTTGTGGTTACAAGATCTTTGTCACTAATGACATCTCAATAAGCGCAGTTGATGCGTAATATGAGAAAATCTCATAAGATAGGATGTAGCCAGTTAAGTTTTAGATCTTCATGTAATGCAGAAGATGATTTCTTAAGGAAAGATTTTGGCTAATGTCTTTGCTTACATATAACCTACTGAGTGCTTCATACATTTTCCTTGATATATGCGTAGTTTGGAAATATGAGAGATCAAGTGATCCTTTCTTGAATCACGACCACGATTCTCTTTGCTTTCTTTCCATTCTTCTTATGCTTGGTCTTTTTCTTTTCTTCATACACGGTTCTGGTACATCCTTTGTAACATGTTCTAGGAGATCATTCTCATCTAGAATCATCTACAACCTATGCTTCAAGGATGCAGTTTCTAGATCCTTCCGACCTATCTTCTACCCTCATGCTAGTAGCCATTCTTTCTTACAATAGAAACCCTATCCTCAAGGCTATAGAAACAATAGAAAAATCAAATTTCTTGGATCGAAAAACTAAACTCACCAAAAGATGTGTTGGGTAGGGGTGAGTAATTTGGTGCAGTCAGATTTCTAAAAAGCCAAATTCTACCCCTTCAAACTTGATCAAAGGATTTTACGAATTTGGTGCTTGGTTTTACGGTGCCACGGTACTCACGAACTTCTAGTACTCGACTTCTAGTACTTTCTGGCTTTTCGGGTACTTCCTAATACTTTTTGTAGGGTTTCACTTTACAGGAGATCTAGCCAGCGAAAGGTGCTTTCTGAGAAGATGCCAAAGTGATCCTTGAGGAAGAGTACTTTTCTAGATGGTTTTTGGGGCTAAATTCTTCTTCAATAAAAATCCCTAATTTTCTTGTACAACCACTGATTATCGTTTTTCTTTTCTGTGAAATATGCTCTCTTCATATTAGCTCCTAATACCATGTTAAAGTTTCTACTATTATTAGGTTACCTTTCAGTTACTAGATAACAACAACTTAGATAGGATCAGGAAACACAATCATAAGATACACAACATTTATCTGAAACCCTCATGGGGATGAAAATCGAGCAAAACTTTCTTAATATAGATAGCTAAGACAATGAACTAAACAACATAGAAATTCCTTTCCAGGATGTGCCTCTCTCTCTCTTCCTTCTTCAAGCTTATTTGGTAACTGCGGCTTCCTTCAATACTTGTGCACTAGATGAGTGAGTTGAGTGTGTGTGTAAATGAGTTGGTCTCTCTCTTATTTATACAATCGGCAGGCGCTGGAGTGAGGTGTATTTTCAGCGGGGATGACTTCTCAATCTGGGTTCATATTACAATTAGGGTTTGACCAATCCTCAAAGGGGATTTGGTCAATTACAATCTTAGGCATGATCAATCCACAAAGGGTATTTGTCAATTACAATGCCCCACATGATCAATCCACAAAGGGGATTGATCAAATCAACATAATAAATATATTTTATCTTTTTGCTTTATCGAGGAAGGGATAGATATTCTTTCGCGATTACACAATATTTTAATAGAAACCTCCGTGAGCTCTATTACAATAATATATATTTTAATAGGGGAAACCTCCAGCAGAGCAGAGCTCTATTACAATAATATCCAAGACAATATTTCTCATACCCTCTACTTCTATTTATACTAAATCTATCTATCCAAAAGAAAAATCTAGAGGAAGATCCTTCTAGAAGAATAAGCTTCTATTAGGTCTTCGTACATTTGACTTATTCTTCCTCATTTCGAAGCCTTATTAATATTGGCATTTATTACATAGAATTATATTATTCTACCTACATGAGGGGTTAGGTAGGTTATGTACCTAACATGCCCTCCCCCTTGAAAAAAATCATCATCCTCAAGGCTTCAGATGAGGGAATTATTGTAGAATGGTGGCTGACTCCTACTTGGCATCTTCTGGAGGTGTGTCTTTCCATTGAAATAACACTTCCTAGATGGTTCTCTAACGAAGACAATGCTCTCGCTGAGCCAAGATAGCTTATGGATGAAACCATATGGAACCTTCTTCATCCAACTCAGGAAGACTAGTTTGAGTTTGGCAGTTATTTCCAATCACCTTCTTTAAGCATGAAATGTAAAAAATAGGATGGAGCTTCGACTGACTCGGTAGAGCTAACTAATAGGCCATTGATCCCACATTCTTGAGCACTTGATATGGACCATAAAATTTGGGTGCAAGTTTCTAATAGTGGTGAGATTTGAGGGAAGTCTTCTTATAAGGTTGTAGTCATGTGATTCTGATCCATGACCAAATTGTCTTTGAGGGCATGAAGAATAACCTCTTGGATTGTAATATTTGTGTCAACCTTCTGAACCTTCAAGATCCCTAGAATATAGGAGAGAACTGATGGAGATTTTGGCCATAGAATGCTTCAAAATAAGTCATGTGAGTAGTTGTATGGTAAGATGTGTTGTGTGACCATTCAACTAGGGGTAACCATTGAGCCCACCGATTTTGTTGCTCAGATGAAAAACACCTCAAATATGTTTCCAAAGACTTTTTGAAAAATTTCTTCTGGATATCAGTCTGGGACTGATAGACAATGATGAGATGCAATTGGGTTTCCTGTAGCTTGAACAACTCTTGCCAAAAAGTGCTGGTGAAAGTGGGGTCTCTGTTAGAGACAATAGAATTAGGCATGCCATGAAGCTTGAAGATATTATCCATGAAGAGTTGAGCCACTGTGTCAGTTGTGAATGGGTGTTGAAGAGCATAAAAATGATCATATTTGGAGAGACGATCGACGAACACCATGATGAATGAATTATTGCTCGATTTAGGTAAGCCTACAATGAAGTCGATAGAAATATCTCGCTAAATAGAAGGGGGAATTGGAAGTGGTTGGAGTGTGCCCTGAGCTTTGATAGTTTCTCCCTTTTTGCGTTGATAGACCTCACAGTCAGCCACAAAGGTGCGAACATCTAGTTTCATACTCTCCCAAAAAAAGGAATGTTTGACCTTTTCATAGGTTTTGGTAAATCCAGAATGACCTGATGTGGGTGAGGCATGTTTACATTGTTAATGTTTATGCCATTATTATAGTTCTTTGCATTTCATAAGATAAGAGCATAATAAGAACAAGATCACTGAGAAATACACATCCATAATAGACACAACATTTATCCTGGAAAACCCTCTAGGGGAAGAAAACCCAGCAAAACTTCCTTATCATAAAAGCTTATACAAATGTTCAAGAGATAACTCAACCAATACAGAAAATCCTCCTCCAAGATATGCGCCACCCTTCTTCTTCTTTCACCAACTTGGAATATCACCTTGCCTCATAAGAACATGAGCAAGTGAAGTGTGTGATAGAAGTGAGGC
>SNQJ01S0112087.1:48583-68215 GCA_010110895.2 Picea sitchensis
TTGCAACTGGAATTGCTGATGATATTACCAAGTTGTACAAGTTTGATAACTTTGGGTCATCATCTTTTTCATCAGTTTTTGTTGCTTATAGCGATTACTTGAGCAAACTTTGGCATGAGCGGTTTGTTCATCTAAACTATCACTCATTGCAACAACTATGTAATCAACAGATGGTGACTAGTCTTCCTATTATTTCTTGCAGAGATGGTGTTTGCGCTGATTGTGTTCTTGGAAAACATCATTGGGATAGTTTTGACAAACGTGCCTCTTGGCATGCCTCGGGCCCTTTACAGCTTGTTCACAGTGATTTGTATGGTCCACTTTCTTCTCCTTCTTTTTCTGGGTGCAAGTATTTCTTAACTTTCATTGAGGACTTTTCCATACGTACTTGGGTTTACTTCTTAAAACTTAAGAGTGAATTTTTTGACAAGTTTTTGGCCTACATGACCCTTGTAGAAAAGGAATCTGGACATCAAATTTAAAAGTTAAGAACAAATAATGGAGGTGAATATGTGAACAATAATTTTACAAGTTATTGCACTACACATTGCATCCAATTGAAACACATTGTACCATATACACCACAACAAAATGGTGTTGTTGAGACAAAGAACTGCATACTAAAAGAAATGGCTAATTGTATGATCCAATCTAAGGGTTTAAGTCTAAAGTATTGGGTGAAAGCGATCAACTGTGAAAATTACATAGTAAATCACACTCCCACAAAGGCTCTTAAAAATATAACCCGGAAGAATATTGGACTAAAATTAAACCTGGTGTAAGTCACATCCATGTATTTGGCAGTATAGCATGGGCTCACATTCCTGTTGAGAAAAGGAAAGAATTACAGCCTAAAAATGAGAAGTGTATATTTGTTGGTTATTCTGAAGATGTCAAAGGTTATAGACTTCTTCAACCACATTGTAATAAAATTATTATTTGAAAAGATGTTAAATTTGATGAAAATATCTTGGCCTGCGAGCCTAATTCAACGATTGTGCCTTCTTCAGCCTGCGATCCATCTTCGATGTTTGTGCCTTCTTCTATTCCTATTCTGGTTTCTTCTTTAGATGATGACAGTAAGGATGAAAATACACCTCCCCCTGCTCACCTTCCTCCACATGATTTATTTGAACTTGAACTAGCACCAACTCCACCGCTTCATAGATGGGTTTGTTCAACATGAGAAGCAATTGGTGATCTTGTCGGTGATCCTTCATATCAGTGTCAGACACATTTATAGTTCCAACGAGCCTGTTTTATTTTTGCTCAATTTCCAAAGACTCATGATCCAGAGACATTTGCAGAAGCTTCAGGTCATCTAGATTGGGATACAACAATGAATGAAGAGTATCGTTATTTAATGGCCAACGATACTTGGGATATTGTACCTCTTCCAAAAGGAAGAAAACTTGTCAGATTTAAATGGGTCTATAGAACTAAGTATGCATCATATGGAAGTTTTGAAAGACACAACGCTTGGTTAGTTTCCAAAGGATTTTCCCAAGTTGAATGAATTGACTATAATGAAACCTTTTCCCTTGTAGACAAAATGAATTCCATCCACCTTATTCTTTCCCTTGTTGCCTCAAATAAATGGGAGGTCCATCAGATGGATGTTAAATCCTCCTTATTCCACGAAGATTTGAAAGAAGAACTCTACATGGAAAAACCTCATGGCTATGTCCAGAATGACTCTAGCCTTGTTTGTCTCCTCAAGAAATATCTTTATGTTCTTAAGCAATCTCCCCGAGCTTGGTATGCCAAAATGGACAACTTTCTTATTGACACCGAATTCTCTAGATGCCATTCTAATCCTAATGTCTATACCAAGAAAGTAGGAATCCATCTAATAATCCTTGTCCTTTATGTTGATGACCTTATCCTTACTAGTAGTGACTCAAAACTTTTAAACCATGTGAAAACTAGCCTTAAGAGGAAATTTGAAATGACACACTTAGGTTTTTTTCACTATTTCCTTGGCCTCCAAGTTTTGCAAACCAATGAAGGATTTTTTCTTTCCTAGTCTAAGTATATTTGTGACCTTCTTCGTTAATTTCACATGGATGATTTTAAACCATCCCCTTCTCCCTTCCAGTCTGGATTCAAGCTTACTGCCACCTGTACTTCTCTTGAAGTTGATGCCACCCTGTACTGTCAGTTAGTTGGTAGCCTCTTATACTTGACTCATACCCATCCTAATCTTTCCTTTGTTTTTGGCCTTATTGCTCAGTATATGCAAACACCCCATGAAATCCATTGGAAAGAATCTAAAATGATACTTCGTTATGTCTGTGGTACAATTCAGTTCTTGATATGTTACAGTTCAGGGGGGACTCCTTTATTGGTTGGTTTCAGTGATTCAGATTGGGTCGACGACCCTGATGATCAGAATTCTACTACAAGTTATGTTTTCAGCCTTGGTTCAGGACCTATCACTTGGTCCTGTAAGAAAAAAAGTGCTATTTCACTTTCTTCAGCATAAACAAAGTATCGAGCATCGGTAAATGCAAGTTAGGAAGCCTTGTGGCTTTGACATATCCTTTCAGAGTTTGGATTCCAGTAGCAACATCTGACTAGCCTTTGGTGCGAAAATCAGAGTGTCACCAAGCTCGCCAAAGACCCAGTTCAACATCAACATAACAAGCACATCAAGATACACATGCACTTCATATGAAATCTCATTCATCATCAAGTTATTGAAGTGCTCTTTTTCCCTATAAAAGATCAAGTTGTAGACATTTTCACAAAATCTCTTACAGAAGCGAAGTTTTCCAAACTTCAATCTATGTTAGGATTTTAGAAAGTTGTCATTAACAGGGGATAGGCTCTAATTCCTACTTCCTTCTCCTATTATGTCACTATTGTAAGTCCTTCAATCCTATCCCAAGTTGTTCTTAAGGGGGAATGTTAGGATAATTAGACACTTAGGAGTTAGTTAAGATCTACTTGGTCTAATGTGTCATTAGGTAAAAGTGTGTTTCTTTAGTATGGATTAGTATGCATTTGTAGTTAGGAAATTCGATGGTCATGATATGTTCCCGACATAGAGTGATCCGATGGTCATGATATGCTCCCGACATAGAGTGATCTGACGGTTCATATTTTCCTCAATCTTAATGACCATTGATCCATGGATTAACACCTGATTGGTCCATGATCTCTATTTAAAGAGCATGGAGGGTCATTTTCTGATGATCTATTGTGAGAAACTCTCTTGTACAATATCTTTGTAATATTTTTCTTTTGCATTAATAAATTGATCCAAGTGGTTGCGTTGGTTGGGGCCATGGATGTTTCCCCGTAGGGGTTTTACCACGTCAAAACATTGGTGTTTTGATCTTTGATCTGGTTTTTTGAGTGGTTACTGAAGGTGTTCATCCTCTATTGAAATACTTGTGTTGTCTAATAGAATGATCATGCTTAAACCCTAGTTTTGATGCTAACTCTTTCATCATTTCATTTTGAATGTGACTTCCATGATCAATGACAATCTCTCTTGGGATTCCGAACTAGGATATAATATGGTTGAATATGAAGAATGTTGAATTCTTACCATTGGATTTAATGGTAGGCATGGCCTCTTCCCATTTAATAAAATAAGCCACGACCACGATAATATGTCGGTGCCCCCCAGCCGAGGTTAGCTTAGAGTCCATAAAATCTACCCCCCACTTGGTGAAGGGACTGATGGTGATGAATGGTTGAAGAGGAGTTGGGTGCAAGCACATTTTTCGAGAAAACACGTGGAAAGGGTGACACTTCTTGACTGCTTCAACACAATCTTTTAAAATTGATGGCCAAAAATAACCGGCTCGCAAAATATTTTGGTTTGTCATAAGCCCAGATAAATGACCACCACATGCCCCACTATGATATTCATTGAGAATCACCTCAACTTCCTTGTGAGTCAAGTAATGACGTAAAATATTATCTACCCCTTGACGATACAGAGTGTCATCGATAATAAGGTATTTTTTACCCTGATGACGTATACATTGTCGATCGTCTCTCGACAGATGTTGAGGTAGCTTCAAGGTTTGAAGATAGATCAAAATGTCTCCATACCAGGGTTTCAAAGATGAGATAAGGAAAATATGTTCATCTGTGAATGAATCGTCATGAAAATTTCCTCATCTTGTCGAGGGAAGTCTGATATCAACTGGACAAAAACTAGCAATTTCTTAGACTTTGCCAAAGTGAAATCGAGATCAAATTCTTTGAAAATAATGATCCACTTATTACATTCCCCCCCTATGATATGCCTAGTGAGGATGTATTAAAATGGATTGATATCTACAACCACAGTATTTTTGCAAAATAAAATATAATGTCGTAATCTCTAAACCACATGTACGGCGACCAAGGCTAGTTTCTCTACGTGAGAGTATTTAAGTTCAAAACCAACTAACTTTTGAATAAGATAGTAGAAAATGTGTTCATGGTGCTCATTTTCCTTATGAACTAGAACCATACCAACCGTCCCTTCGGACATGACGATATAAAGAAAATAGTCTCTACTGTAGTCTAGAGGCTTCAACAAAGGCATTGATACCAAAGATTTCTTAAGATCATCAAAGGATTCCTGGGCTCGCTCATCCCATATAAATATAGTATTTCCTCAACCTTCATAGTATATACCATGATCCCATGCTCTGAAATTAAGAATCCTAAAATACGACTAGACCTAACAAAAAATATGCATTTGTCAGGGTTCAACTGAATGCGATAGTAATGACATATCTCAAATACTAATCGAACGTGAGTGAAATGATCTACTCTCTTGAGAGAGTGAGAAACGAGATCATATAGGTAAGCTTCGAAAATATGATTAATATCGTGAAAACCAAAGGTCATGGCACGTTGGAAGGTCTCTTTGACGCTTTTAAGATTGAAAGGCATTTTCCAGAATGCAAAATTACCCCAAGGACAAATAAACGTTGTCTTGTGTTGATCCTCAGGTTTGATCTAAATTTGATTATACCTTGAAAATTTGTCCATAAAAGAAAAAAAACTTCGCTTCCTACACACTTGTCAAGAATCTGGTCAATGAAAGGAGTAGGGAAGTTATATTTAGGACAAGCCTTATTCAGGTCTCTAAAATCCATACATATGCAGATGGTTCCTTGTTTTTTATTTACAGGAACATGATTGGACACCCATTTAGTCAAGGCAACCAGGTAGATGAAACCAACATTAAGTATATTCTCTACCTCTGCCTTAATAGTGGGGGCATTTCTAGGATTAACAACTCTAAGATGTTGCCGAACACGTTTATCATCCAGATAGGTTTTAATTTCATGTTTGACAATGTTGGTTTTGATCCCTAACATCTCTCCATATGATAAAGTGAATACATCTCATATTTCTTTGAAGAGTTTTCTATAGATCCGAATTTCTTTAGGAGAACAATCTGCACCAATATATACATTCTCAATTTTACCAGGGATATGAGAGATGTCGATCATGACAGTAGGATAAATATTCTCCATGTTTTCCTTGGCATAAATATCATGCATATCTAATGGAACCATGGTGTGACCGACCATCTCACTCAAGGTAGATCTAAAGTCATCATGTTCGATATTAACAAGATTTGGGAAAAATAGGATTGATGATGCATATCGTCCCAAGGATTATCAAGACTAGACATGGCCTCTAATATGGCTTCATCCAAAGGTAAAGTATCTTCGAGCAAATCATGTGAATAAGACGATTGAGTGGCCCATACAGGCTCTAAAACATGATCCACCTCGTCCATCCATGAGGAGGAAGGATCTGGGTCAGTAGTAGCACCAAGAATATCCTCATACGCAACCTATGTTGCTAAACGTGGAATTTCCATCCCAATGTGCGACTGACCTTCACATGACATATTTGGGGAAGATATGGTCCAAGGTTTGTTGAAATACACAGTACATAAAGGAATGAACCTCATTGATGATGAAGACTCACTGGAAATGGCATGAATATTGTGAAATGGTGCCATGAAATCAAAGCTACACATCAAAGAGGAATACATTCTGGCACCAACATCCTTAGTTACATGATGATAATTATCAATAACAGGGACCAAAGGTCCAACTGATGCACTAATACTAGCGTGCACAAAGGGCAACTGATCAATCGTCACTATTTTCCCTTCATGAAGAAAACATAAAGTGTGGAAAATGGATGACACGACGACTGTCAGGGCATAAGTCCAATTACTCCCTAGTAGTAAATTGTAGTTGAGAGGTGCATCAACCACCTCGACATCAACCTCCACAGTATTCCCACCTAAATGGACCTAAAACCTTCATCAATTATAGTATATTTGATGGTAATTTTCGTGTACCCCACATGGATTTGAAAGGCCACGTGGTAAGGAAAGCGAGGCCTAAAATACGTGACGTCAAAATTGATAAAGTTCTATCCACACAGGTCTAGAGCTCCTAACACAGATAACAAGGAGTTCCTTTGTGAAGGACACATCTAGAGCACCTCCAAAGTTGGCATCGCGCAAGGGGTTTGGCCCAGATCTTCAACAATCAAATAGTTTTGGGGAGAGATGGCATTATGATTGTGGGCATAGTTCTTTAGTAATTCTTTCAGAATATGAGGCAGAGGTTCCATCTTTTTGATATGCAAGGGTGTTTTCAGAGGAGGAGGAGACTCTGGACCTATAACAGTTTGTGAAGAACCGTAATCACAAAATCTAGTGGCTACATCAATATGAGATTTGACCATATTGATGAATAGATGGCCACCTTCATGTGTTGAGGGGTTTTGACTCCCACTCGACGCATTTCCGGTGTTGGAGACCCCAAGGCCATATGTTGATTATGTGGAAATGGGTTGGTCAGCACAATGAGCAACTGCAATAAGATCCTTGAGGATTCCTCGATTTTGGGGCATAGGTGGTAAGGTGATCATCTTTACAAAGTTTACAAGGTAACTTCACCTTCCTCTTTTATTTCTTTCCCTCACAACATTATTATTCGATCTATCATTGTTAGTGTCGTCCTTGGATTTATTATTATCTTTCCCATCCTTACGATTATTACCTCATCCTTTATTCTCCATCCCTCTTGGTTGATGGTTACCATTTGGGTTAGACGATGACTATAAAAAATGCACATCCGTTGACTGGGTGGTGGTGGATGACAAAGCAAAATATTGTCCTACTACAGGATGGATTAGAGACAAATATTTCAACTGGTTAGTCACCAAGTCTAT
Organism: Picea sitchensis; assembly: GCA_010110895.2. NCBI lineage: Eukaryota > Viridiplantae > Streptophyta > Pinopsida > Pinales > Pinaceae > Picea > Picea sitchensis. Next base: position 55,802 of record SNQJ01S0112087.1, read on the forward strand.
AGTATTAGCATTTGTAGAGCCTATGATGACATCGGATGAGGCCCAAAAAAATTTCTAGGGTCATATTTTGACTGCGGTGCATCGAGAATAATTTCATAAAACATCCCATATTGAGCATATATGAGGTCCAATTGTTGGGCTTTGAAAATGGCTTCTTCCTCAGATGTTACTTTGGATGTAGAGACATCCTTCAAAATATAAGGAAATAAGGACTTAAGGAACCATTCCAACAGAAACTCTGAAGCAATGTAGGCTTTAATTAACCTCTTCTGTCTACGCCATTCTTGGATATGGTTCGAGATATGCATGGCTTTATCTTGGTGGAAGGACAAAAAAATTTCTATGTTGGCATCATAATGAATGGACAACTAGAAGTGGTTGAGAAAAACCAATACCATATGATTGAAAGTTCCATATGTCCCCCCCAGTAGTTAAATGTACCATTTCATGACGACCCCCATGAGGGTGTGTTGAAATAGCCTCAAACAAATATAATCCTCATTTAGGGAGTTATATGAGCACCATAGATGAAAATTAGTGACATGATCACCCGTATCCTCACCAGTCTTTTTTTCAAATTTTGGAATATCTGAAGGAATCTTGGTGGGGACGGGGGGCCATGATGGATCATGATGCACGGGGTCATTCATTAATTTTGACAAATATGGAAGATTAAGTGTGGAAAAAAAAGGGAGCTGGGGTTGCGGCCTTTAAGTCCATGCTCTTGGGAAAGATTGGGCTTGAGGGATTGCAAACCATATAGGGTTATGGTATATAGCATGGCCCTTCTTGGTAGGATAATATCCTCCTCGAAATTGATTCATGAAAGGTTGTATGGGAACCATACCCACGAAAGCGACATGATGAGGGTTATATATGTTTCCCCGAGATGAAGGAACTCCATGCTGGGGGTTTTCCATACTATGAAACTGACTCCCTCCAGATGGAACACTATAGGATAGAGTTGGATTCTCCATAATAAATGCATTCATTGGAATTGGCATGAAGGAAGAAGGGATGAATGACGAAATATAGGAAGTGAATTGTCTACTCAGTTGAGCACTCCATCCCAGAGAATTGAAGCTAGGATTAGGCCTGGAGGAAAGAGGATTCCAATCTCCAACAATAGGATTCTCTTGGGGAATATGACCTCCACCAATGAGAAAGAAACATAAGGAGGTGTCATGCCCCTAGACCCAAAACTAGGATTCACATTAGTCGTTGAAACGAAGGATGAGATTTGTGAAGTCATGCCAGGCATACCAAAAGAAAAGGGATTAGAGGATAAAGGTATTGAATGAGAATCATGACTCGACATACAAAAAAAGGTCCAAAAGTGTTCGTTCCTATGGGTTGAGTATAACTCACAGGTTGGGTAGCCCTAGGGAGGGACCTGCAGCACCCACACCATTGAAGGATGAAGAATTCGAAGGGATCCCACTAATCATAGAGAATGGATTCAAAGGACTCCTTGAGACATTTGGGTGGAGCTAATACTCATATTTGGATGATCACAAGTTTGGGAGGTTGAGATATAAGTACCACACTTATTAACTCTATGCGCAGGAGGTAGCTTGGGTAAAGGATCGTATCATTAGTAAATTCAAAATATGAAGAGACCGGCGAGGAGGTTGGGCCTGCTCCACGATGACTCATAACTCAATATATAAAAACAAAATTCTAGGGCCAACTAATAATCCTGCGACACACCAGAAATAAATAAAAAGGCCAATTCACACAAACATGATATAGTGGTTGAAGGGGCCTCCCACACACTGAAACCAAGGTATGTCTCGCCCTAGAGGGGCCTCAAACTCCCTTCAAAATATTGGAGCTATCATAACTTGAGTTATGGGGTCCTCGTGGGCTTAACAAAGAAATCGGTCAGACTGAAGAGAGGTAATCCCTCATAAAGTTTGTGTGTTGTCCAACACTTATCTGACTTCGGGGGTACACGGAGAATAACCCCTGAAAGAAACCTATGTGGCTACCTATGTTAAGAAACTAGAGCCACAAAAAATATAACCAATTCTAACAAAAGCAGTCCACAAGTACAGTCCCTTGTATGAAGTGGGGTAGCAAAGCTCTAAATCTAGAAAGCACTACCTCTCCTTGAGAGGTAAAGGTACTAGCAGACCCCAAATATGAATAAAACCACATAAATATCTCGACTCTAGGAAGGTATTAGAGGGTTATCTCTGCAACCAACTTTGCGCTACTTCGTGCTTAAATCTAGTGTAAGCGAAGGCTATTGTTGTCACTGATTACACAATGGGTTCACCACTCCTAGTCGGTTACATATGTTTGTTTTAATATCCTTGGAGAATTTTACTCACAAAATCCTATTCCATTGCACTAAATCCTAAACTAGTTTATGCACCCTAAAAAAATAAAATAGTTTCTAATCAGTGCAATTAATCAACATTGATTTTAATGGATTCTTCTTACTCCAAGAGCTATGGTCATGAAGCTGATGATATTATGACTCAACATATAAAAGAATAAAATATGAAAACACTACTAAGTACTAGTCTTGAATTTCAAAGAGATGGTATGATTCTAAGTCTGATATTTCAATGCAATCTCTACAACTTCAATGAAGTACAATCTTTCCAAATGTGTCAAAATCAAAGCAAAGTAATTGAAAGTGAAAATGCCATAATGCCTATAAGCCAAAATATTTTTTGTATTTTGATATAAATAAAAAGTAAATGCAAGGGATGAATAAGAACTCCCTTGGTGCAGAACCTACTGCAAGCAAGAAGAGACAAGCCAAGTATGATGCCAAAAAGAAAACACTTAGACCAATGTGCAAGGAGAAAATGAAAAAGATGATAAGAAATAAATATGCCCAAAAATTCAACAATGAGGTTTCCTATTGCTTTGTAGGCACTTAACATTCAAAATAGGGACCCAATAAGACTCAACTACCAACAAACCTGGAAAGCCATCCAAAGAGACTCAAGAGATGATTTATCTGTGTTGTTTGAGAAGCAATCATGTATATCTGAGACTCTAAAGGAGAACCTTTCAGTATATGAAGTCTCGAGGAAACAATGCCAAAAAAGACATTGTCAAGGCAAGGGTTAAGCCAAGAAATGAAGATGAAAGGTAAAAAATAGGTTGTCAAGAAACAAGTGACAAGGAAAACCAGGCTAACAAAGAGAAAATCCAAGGCTGAAAACACTTGAAACCCAAGAGGAGATCAAATCCCCAAATGGTTTCCAATTCTATTCACAGGAAAATATCTCTATGGCTAGGGTAAGCCAAAGCAGTGAAAATGGAAACACAAAATCTTAAAATCCCAAGTATGCTATATAAATCAAATGCCTAACAGAGAAAAGGCTAAAAGAGCCTACCTCGTCAGAACATTCGATGAAGATCACCGTTGAGCACTTGTGACACGAGCTTTATACTTTCAACTTGTCCTAAAAAAACAAGATACACAATCATATGGTGATGTATATAATGTTAGCATATAAATTAGCATAATCCATTAACATACATGAAAAATACACACATGGAAAGTAATACAAATGTTGCGGATATCAATTGGACAAGAAGGTACATTTCTATTAAAATAATCAACATAAAAGTACATAGGTGAAAATTTTATGGCGACACATATGGAGTGAAACTAAGTCCCTTCATCTAGGCCTCCACCACTTCAATCTTTCATTAAAGGCAGCTCATATATAGGAGTCAATGATATTCTCACCCATCACAAAGAAGAGAAGATCTTGGGGTTGAACAAAAAGTTCATACTTTCAAGAACAAAGAGATCTGACTCAATATAGAGTGAAATTTCTCTAGGTGTCTTTGCTCTCAAAGTTGAATTGTTGAATCCTTTAAGGCTTGGATATGGCTCAATTTATAGCCTTTGAATGTAACTGAAGGGCCAATTTGGAGCGTTTCAGTATGTGGAAGGTCAAGGATAATGGATATCATGACATGGCATGAAAACCCTACATAATTTTTAATTTTGGAGCACAAATACTGATGTATGTGAGATGTAGTGGAGAAATTTCTACATATATGCTTGTTGGCTATAATGATAAGAACGCGTTTATGTGGAAAAATGTGCATTTTTGTCTTTGGAGTGAACAAAAGGGGGATTTCAAGTCTGCATAGGAAATGGAAGGCCATCTAAGAAAGTTGCATAGAGTGAGGCAAAACTTGTTGTAACATTCCTCCAACTTAGCCAAAATATTTTTTTCTTGAAAGAGAGGCAACCAATAAAAATTCATCCTTGAATTTCTCATAAAAATCATCTATCTCAGGTAGATGTTTGGGCCTGTTTAAGATCTCTGTTCTTATTCTTGTTCTTGGGACAGGCTAGCATAGTGAAAAATCTTGTGACATGCAAAGTATCTCACTTTGCCCATGTCTTTGGAACCTCCTGCTCCATTGCTCCTCTTCACATCAAGAGCCACATTCTCCTCCTCCTCACTCTTTGTATTTCCAGAAAGCTATCCTAAATTGGAATCAATTCTCAACTCCTCTAAGATGAAATCATCCATAACCTCTCCCAATCAAAAGAGTTTCTCTTGAGCCACCACTCCATGAACAAATACTTCCCATTGCTTGGTGAAGCCATTCCAGGTTGTCCTCACCAACTCAATCTCATCCACGGTCTCCCCTACTGCTACTAGTTCATCTCTTATCTTAGTGAACTTTGTGTGGTAAGTGACCATTGGATCTCCCTTGGCCATCTTCCTGCTCCTCGAATTTTCTCTTAGCAATATCTTCCTACTTTTCTTATCAGACTAGTACAACTTTAACAGGGTATCCCACATCTCCTTATGTATCTTCTATATAGATAGATGGGTAATAATGTGGTTTTTGAATCCATCCAAAATAACCCTCCTCATATTTACATCCTTTTGGAGGTGGGATGCTAGTTGTGATGGACCAGTTGGAGGGATTTCTTTCCCTTCAAAAGATTCCAATAGCCCATTCTCCTCTAGCACCAAGCCTATACACTCCCTCAAAGGACCAAAGTTTGAGGCACCCTCTAGTCTGTCTTTGAACCTTAGGCCTTCCATTTGAGTAAAATCTTATGGCTGCCCCACTTTCTCTAGCTATACGTCCCTCTTTCTAATTTACCCTTCCTGGTATGCACAAAAGGAGACTTGGCTTGTCCTGTAATGGGAGGTTGAGAACACGATACCATGTTATTTTTTTCTTAACTTAGCATATGAAATTATAGCCAATAATTTACTAAACTCGGAAATATAACTTGTTGATATAAATATGAAAATTATGCTAATAACCTATAGCCGAGTTATATAACAACAAAGTAACAAAAAATCATACTAAAAACCAAGCATAAAAACACATGGACACTAGATGTACCCTGGAAACCATAGTGTGGGTAAAAAATAGCTAAGAGGTGCTTTTTATTGGGCATTCAGGAGAAAAATTATAGCAACAAAATGATCTAAAAATTCTTACAAATTTTCCAGAAAATTGCTCTCATTCCACATCAAAAAATTCACCCAGCTGTTGGTTGTAGATCCCAACTATTTTTGGCCCTGTATGGACTTTTCTGTATGGCACATGTATGTACCAGGTACAGTCTGTATGACCAATATGGACTTATCCCATGTATGACCTACTTGTTGCTACTCATATGTCCTTCACAAAGACATATTAGGATGAGAAAACTTGGCCTAACTCAACCTCTTCCTCTCTCTTTGTTGCTGCTTGGAATTGGCCCTTCTTTGTTGACTAGTATGGCTCAAAAATGACCCCTATTGGCTACCCAAAGTGCATGCAAATTTCCCTCTCTTTCCTTGTATTTTCTCCTCTTCTTCTCACCCTTTAATTTCCCTCTTCTTCTAACCTTCTTAACCTCACCAAATGAGAACATGTCTCCTTCTCACCCTCTGACCCTCTCTTTATCCCCCCATCCAACCACCTTTCTTGACTTGAATTGTGTGCCAATTAATCCTCAAACATTATAGGAGGTGCGCCCCCCTTGGTTGGGTCCCACACTCCACTAATAATCCTAATAAGGTGCGCTCTAGTTGTCTTGGGACCCATAATCCACTCAAAGAAAAAAAAATTGATTTCCTAAGTCTAACTTAGACTAATATAAATAAGGTTGATCTGGGCCTTTTTTAATGTGTCCATCGGCTAGCCCTGTATTTTCGACCCTATTAAATTTAGAATGTTATTAAGTTCTTTTCAATTTATACTAGATAATAATAGCATAAGCAGGATCTTGAAAGAAACAAAATCACAAAGATTTTACTTGAGTTATCCTGGGAGAGCCTCATGGGGGAGAAAACCCAAAAACTTCCTTAATATAGATTGCCAATACAATGCTAAGATAATAAACCAAACACTAGAAAATATCAACTTAACTTGAGGAATCTCTTTACTCTATTTCTTATTCTTCTTCTAACAAGCATCCTTCAAAACTTGTGCAATAGATGAGTGACTTGGTGAGTGTGTGAATGAGGCATCATCCTCTCTTGTTTATATACCCCAGCTTCTAGGTGCTAGGGTTGTGTATCTTCACCAATTTGGGCCGACTTCTTCAATTAGTGGATAAAATGAATTTAATTATCCCTATGGGTTGTCTTGTCACAGCCCTACCTCGATCAAATTACCGTTGATTTCTGCGGAATCCGAGCCCTCAGAATTACCCTCGGAGGCCCTAAGCATGGCCTCTCACTCTCTCTCTCTCTCTCTCTCTCTCTCATGTGATGTGTTTGATCAGTCCAAATAATCATGAAGCCTCTTTGTATTCCATGCCTACGATTGCTATAAGGAGGTGTCGAGATGGATTAGAGCTCTTCAATCATGGGAACCAGAAACTGAGGATAGTGACCGACCAATGGGGATGAATCCCAGCGGGGGCTGAAGAGCATTAATGAGAGCAGTGCGTCCTTGTACGGTTAGAATTAGATACGGTGGCGGGGAGGAAAGAAGCGACACGATAGTCGGCCGGGGCGGGGAGGGGCCCATTCACATGCCACACTATTAGGACCCCCTCCTCATTAAAGGTAGAATGGAAAGGGGGTCGAAATTCTGAGCACCATTGATTAAGGTGAATTAATCACGACCGTCCAAGATTTGCGCGTCCAATTCCGGACCCCACCCCCCCACCCAGCTAAAGAAGCGAGATCGGCAAAGGGGGGCTCACGAAATGAAACCTCAGGTCGTAGATGCAGGCGGTGGACTCTGTTTGTCGAGGATCTTCAGGTCTACCTTAATGCATATTCGTTCCCCGGCTTAAATCCGGCATCTCTTCCTCATATCTAACGGTCATCACAGACCCTAAGATCCTTTGAAGGGATATCCGTTCATCGGGTTTATCATCGAGAGTCAAACTCTCGATCATGGGACTCGAAGTTCCCGATTCTAGATTTCCCGAAATGGGTAATCTCTCTACACGTAGCCTCCTTAATTGGATAGTCCCTATGGCTATCACAGGTTTCACTACCATGGAAAGTCGATCCCACTTGTCACTAGGACTCCCGTCTAAGTGATTCCCAATTTCCTAAAATGGGTAATCTCGCAACACGTAGCCTCAGATCCAATGGACGACTTCGACTTTATCACAGGGGTTTTCACCATGGAAATCCACGAACTCTCGTCATCGGGATTCACGAGTTGATTCACGATTTCGAAATGGAGATCTCATTGCGTGGCCTCCATCGATCAGAATGACGAATCTATCGACGTTTCACCATGGAAATCCAGAGACTCGTCATCGGTATTCATGAGTTTGTGATTCCTGATTTCTTGAAATGGGAGATCTTGTGACATGTGGCCTCCATCAATCGGATGGATCAGATCTGTCTCGAGGTTTTAAGCCTATACAGGGTCTTAACCTCGGAGTAGCTTCCGGGGACATATCCAGCGGTAGCCGAGGTTTTTCAGTAGGGATCACGACAACTTCCAGTTGGTTTCTACCCATGCATTCTTCCACGAATCCATGGGCGTGGAAAATCGGCGGTCGGTCTTCCCCATGGACCTTGAATCTGGTCCCAATTTCTTTACTACCGAGGAAGATACGAGAAACCAAGTGGGAAGATTTTAACACCCTGCCACTTTCTCCTACTAATCTACTTACGGTGGGGTGTGACCACATATTTCGACGGAATCTAGATGCGATGCGTTCCACACTATTTAGAGTTAAGGTGCCAACTTCTAGCTTCTTCACTATCGATGGTGGAAGTGACCAAGATCTCGAAATGGGGATCTCGTGCGTCGATTCGATACTTCATCCTTATATTGCTATCTCGGGTTTTCAAGAGGATCATCCCTCCTCATGCAGGGTTACTAAAGCCTTACACCTTCACAACCGCATTCCCGGTTCTTGATGGGATTTTCAAGGAGGTATCTCTATGGGGAGGTTCACCCTGGGTACTATCTGAGGTAGATACCCTCCTTGAAAAGCCCGTTGAGAACTAGTCATGAAGTTTGAATTAGATCGATGCAGCATATAAATAATGAATTTATGAGGACATAATCCATACATACTCTTTCCATACAAATATACAACAACTAGTACTAATCAAAATACCACAAAGACATTCTTATAATGAAAACACTCACAGTTTCACAGCTTATGACATAATTATCGAGAATACATATATTTCCAAGGTGCGAGGCAAAACACTTATCGAAATAACACCGGGGTTAAGCGGCTGGCAGAGGTGCTCGTTTCCACCAACCGTAGGCTCAGTGACTTCTAGTGGATTTACCACTAGCCACCCACAGCTGAGACCGATCTTTTACGTGAGATTAGATCTCACGTCTGATCCACCCGAGGGCTGAGTTGCCTCCACCACTCTCTTCTATCACTCACTTTGCATAATGCCAAATTTCTCCCCTCGCATCTGCCCAAATCAATTCTACCCCACGCCTTATCTTCTTTACTTGAGATTTAGCATTGTGGCATGATTTCCTTCGCACTAGCCAGTCATGATGGATCTACGGATGGAGGTTCACCTCCCATCCTCATTAATTCTTGAGCCATCTGCCTACCGGTCGCCGAGGCATTTAATTCAAGGCCGGTGACCACTTTTGGTTCTCCGGGCCAGTTTAGTCCAAATACGGTATTAATTCGGTGGAAGTTAATGCCGCCTTTCAAGGTGCCTTCCATGCATGCATCGTGGTCTCTTTTCACGCATCCCTCTCAACGGTCTCGCAATATAAATTCATAATGTTATTCACATTTGTTAGTCTTTTCCATAAGGTCCATTCGCATCACATATTCACATTCCACGAGTTTTACCTGATTTTGGCGTCGGTTATTTTTACAAGCTGGAAACGAGGGTAGTACATATGCTACTCAATTAGCATAATTTAATTAGGGTTTTGTAATCTACATAAAGGGATTTGGTCATATGCAAATCCCAACATGATCAATCCCACAAAGGGGATTTGGTCATATGCAAATCTAACATGATCAATCCACAAAAGGAGTTGATCTATTTAATCAACAATAATAGAGTAGAGATACATAAATTCAGTTTAATATTTCAACCCCCTTAATAAGAAGGGTACTCTACAATACAACATCATCAGGAGAGAGAGGGGTAGCAACATCAACAAAATCTGAAACAGCGACTAGCATATCTATAAATCATGGGAATATTTTCTCATCATCAATAACATCATCATTCTGGCTTATGCGGTGGAGTATCATCATCATCATCATTCATAGTATGTGTTTGGAATGGCATCATCATCATTATTCTCATCAACATCAATTGGTATAACACTAATACAACATCATAAATCAGTGAAAGAGTGATACATCATCATCAATATCTTAAATGAAGTTAATATTATCATCATCATCTTCAGCATGAATCTAAAGTAGTATCATCATCATCATCTTAAACATGAAGTGATATCATCATCATCATCATCTTAGACATAAAGAGTTGGAATAACAGCATCCCACCAAACATGAGGTTGGTACTCAACATCAACAACACAAGGCGGTACAAAATCAATAGCACAGAAATTTTAAGACAACCCAACATCATCAACATCATGAGCGCGAGGCTGAGGTACCAGCATCGTAACCACGAGGTTGAGATAACAACATCATCCATATCATGAGGTTGGGAGCAATAACATTATCACAACATGAAGTACGGAGGAAGCAACATCATCGCGGTCGGTGAAGAAACAATATCATCGGCGTGGAGAAAGCGACATCATCATCATCATCATAGGGAAACATGATGAGGCGGGTGTATCAACAACATTTGTGGTACTATGATAGTCCCTAAGGATCTACCTGAATCATAAGATTCCCTAGGATATTAAATCCTAACGAAGCTACCATGTGGTACTTTGATAGACCATCCTTATCGAACCTTTGTGATCTGCCCAGGAATCAAAGGATTCCCTAAGATATAAAATACTAACAACCTACCACGTGGTACTCTAACAGAACATCCTTACCAGACCTTCAAGAACTGTCCAGGGATGATCAATCCCCCTAGGATATAAAATCCTAACTTCTGACTACTCGTTGTTGGTTAGGATACAATATTATCATCAACATCACTCCCCTTTTGAAGGAGGTCATTTAGAACTATACCAAGATGCGTCTCGAAAGTTCCACTACCGCACGAGACATAGGTTTGGGAAACACATGCGCAACTTTGCTCATATGTGCCATATATTGAACTTAACAACTCCCTCGCACCATATCCGCGGTTCTTAGTGATACCGGACTTCCTATGTGCTTTGACTTGTGCATGGAAGGGTTCTGTCACCTTTATGCAACTATGGTTATCACGTAGAATGTAGTTCTTCCATTCCATATCAAATAGATCTGTCAACAAATCTCGACACCATATGGATTCACAATTGGTGGAACATGAAACAATGTATTATGCAGCCGTCTTTAGAGCAATGTGGATTGCTTACCTCTACATGAAGTCATGGTTGATTGGTGGCTCAACATCATGAAATTATAACATCGAGCACTTCTTTTTAGTATAGTTGTATAACCAATTAGTAGTCATGATCTCGATTATAAATGAGACCAAAGTCTAACATTACCCTTAAGGTATCTCATACATGTTTTGCAGCTATCCAAAGCTCATTTCTCGCTTCCACCTGGAATTGGCTTAAAATGTTCACAACAAAGAAAAAATATGTCCTAGTATTCGTTAGATACATCAACGATCCAATGATATGTCTCTACAGCGTAGCATCAACCAATTCTAGCAGTGAAGTATCAACCCAAGAGTTTCAACTTTGTTTCCATGGGTGTATTCGTGGACTTTCATTCTAGCATGTCTAATCTCTTCAGGATTTCAACCGGGTACTTCCCCTGTTAAGGAATATTCTTCTCGGACTCTGCCATACCCTAAGAAATAATGCATTAGGCCTAGGTATTTCATGTCAATTTCTTAAGCGAGCTTCTTCTTACAATCAGTGATGAGATTTTCATCTGTCAAGAATACATCATCTACATATAGTACTAACATCACTGGCTAATCATTTACTTAACCTTGAGATAAGGGTTAGAATCAACTTTACTCATAGTAAATCCCAAACTCATAAAGAAGTTATCCATTCTATTGTACCAAGCCCTGGGAGATTGCTTGAGTCCATATAGAGCCTTCTTCAGCCTACAGAACCAAAGTATTTCTATAATTCAGAAGCTTCGACCAAATTTTCACATTTACATTGTACCATCTTGGTACACTTGCTCCAACTTCAACTTAGCGCACTGTGTGTACTGGATTCTATGTGCTTTTTTGCAAAGCACTATCTCTCTCACTGCCTGAGATTATTTTCTCTACTCTCTCTGCAATTGCTCCTATGGAACTGGAATTTTGTACCTGCAACTGCTCTGAAGATGAGAATCTTGCTTCAACTCCAACTTAATATGCACAATAATGTGCTAGATTTATGTGCTTTCTGTAAAGCACTATCTGTCTCACTACCTAAGAGTATATCCTCTACTCTCTCTGCAATTGTCCCTATGGAACTGGAATTTTTCACCTACAGCTGCTCTGAAGATGAGAATGGATGCTCCATTCTCACTGTGACTGTTGAAATCTGAGAGTAACTCCTCTACTTCATCACGACAACAACTTCATTTTAATATAAGAGTGTATCAATAACTGATACTAAAGATAACTCTTCTCCCTTCATGGAGGTAACTCTATCTGCTATTGTAGTCATGTTTCCATGGCCCAACTAATGCACTGCACCAACTGCTACTCAATTTTAAATATGGGGATTTCTCCCCCTACATATCATACTCTATATTAATCATGGTTGTTTTGGTTGTCTTCATGAATATTGAAACTATTTCTTCAATTACTGGAGTAAGTGTCTCATCATAGTCTTCTCCCTCTTCTTAAGAGAATCCTCTCAGACACAATTTAGTCTTTGTAAATCTGCAACATGGTTGATCTG
>SNQJ01S0112088.1:0-28673 GCA_010110895.2 Picea sitchensis
GTGGTGTTTCAATTGCAATATGCCAAACATGTAAAAGATGCATTGTCAATTAATAATAAACAAACTTATATAACTTGGAAATTATAACATGAAAAAAACACACCTACAGTCACATTAATATAATATAAAATAACTGAATAAAATGGGTGAATTTGCTTTCCTTTCCATCTTTCAAACAATATGCTAAATCTATTTCCCTCCGTGTAACATCAAAATCTCCATTACGACGAGCTTCTCTAACCAATTCAGACAGTTCTTTCCATGATAACCTACTGCCATGACGTTTTTTACATCTATCAATCCATACCTTCATCTAGTCAAGATTTTTTGCAATGTATAAATGTAGTGCATCCCAATCTTGAGCAACTGACCGATCAAAAAATCACAATTCACCAATATTAAATATTAGTTATAACCATGGTAAATATTAATAAATGATGAAAGAATAAATACTAAATTAGTATGATCATATACAGAAAAAAACGAAAATTTGTATTTATTACAAATATCCACAATTTAATTACCTCTCACTTTCTTCATTGTATCTTTCCCCAACAATTACTCTCCTTCAATGTTTTTGATGGAGTTTACATCCCAAATGAAATCCACTGCATGCATAGCTTGCACTGCTAATTTAGGAAGATACTGACTAATATACACCATGGATTCATATACAATATATCCCTCCACCATAGAACCCTCAGGACATGCTCTTTGTCTAACCAAAGCCTTGAATGATTTAAAGTGCCACTCCACCATCCACATTGACCTTGTGTGTACAGGTCCAGACATTTCATTATCCTCAACTTGGTGTATGAGGTAGTGTTCTTATGCATTGAAAAATGCTAGAGGTAGATACTTATGCATTTCACACATTATCTTAGGGATTTATCTCTTCCAATAATTTATATCATCTTCATGGATTTATTTCAATGACAACCATCTATAGATCATGATGCAAGAAAATAACATGTTTCAACAAAACATAATACATATTACATTACAAGTAAAACACATGCCATTAAGTACACCAAAAAAATGAAATTTGTTTTGCATATATATTGCAGCTACTTACCTCATGTATTTTCCAAGATCATATATAACTTGTTTGACGTTGTTTTCAAAGTCATTTGGGAGAGATAGAGGTAGAACATACTATAACAATAAAAACAAATCGTTACTTGTTTCAAAACTAGACAAAAAATATAAAAATCTCAAAAAATGGATATGACCAATATATAAATATGAATACTAAAATTATTAATTACCTTAATGAAGGTATGCCAATCATTTGTTTTTACCCCACCAAATTCACCTTTATTCGTTTAGATATTCTTTATGTTTGAACAAAAACCTGTGGGAAATTTAATTCTTTGAATGACCTCTTTTACACCATTGCTTTGCTACTCTATTAATAAACATGGGAGGTTACTTTGGTCTCCATTGCTATTCGATAAGATCACACTTTGCATTGCATGATTGGCTTCCTGAATGTCATTACAAATTTTGACAATTTTTTCTTTATCCCTCCTGCCATCCATGATTCACCATAATGTTTCTGCCACATTCTTCCCGATATGCATTGTATCAAACAAATGAACTATTTTTAGATCCTCATAGTAAGGAAACCTCATGAATTGAGTGGGATAACATTTCATTCCTCGTGGAAGCCCATTATTACTACCTTCATGACGACGACATTGATGAAGAATAAAAGAAATCAGAACACTATTTATCAAATGTGGTAAAATAAATTGAATAATTAAAATAAAATTTCAAAACATGATTCCATTTACGTAAACAAAATGCGTACCTCGAGGATTAATTCTGTCATATGCCAACTTCCATAGGTGAGGTTTCATTCTTTGTTGTTTTAGTCCAGTCTCTTGTTTCCCATTGAAAATATATTTTTCAGTAGTACGATACTTATGGTTCTTAGAGAGGAAGTGTCTATACTCATCAAACACCTCCTTTCCTAAACTTTTTGACCGGCGATATTTCATCTTAGGACCACAAATTGGACATGAAAATTTACGCTTTGTTTGAAGACCTGCAACAGATGGATTAATGTGAATTATTAATATACATAATTATTATTTAAACAACATGCATGATATATTCAATTAATTATATACTATTCAAGCATGCAATATGGAATGTAACATACCACAAAAATTCGCTAGTCTTGGGGCATCATGAATTGTCCATAAAAGTATTCCACGACATTGAAATCTCTTCTTCCAAATTGGTTTACATATGTCATACATAGTGATGCCCTCCCATAACTTTAGTAGCTCATAGATAAGAGGATCTATATACACATTCATATATTTAAATTAGCACTTACCTAATTGTTTTAAATTACACAAAATTACTACCATGATATGTATATATACGTAAATAAAAAAAATATATATATTATGCAAAAAAAGAGAAAAATGAAAAATTTACATTCGAACAATTATTGTAAACAAATACCTGGAACAATCATTGTCAACATTATGTTCTCCCTCTTTATTGACATACAAGGAGGAATGTTATTGTTGATAAAAAAAATAGGCCACACTGAGTAAACAGATCGAAGCTTGTTGGATCATGTTATCATTGATGCTAATGGTTTGATTGATTGATGTCAAGTGATTGTTTGATGCCAAAGGATTGATTGATTAATGATTGATGTCTGATGTCAAAGTTTTGATTGATTGATGATTTATGTGTATTTTCTTTGATGAGAATGGATAGATGGAAAGTATATGATGCATAAGGATTTCATGCATAGATGAAGACGGATCAGTCAGAGTTGTCATTGATACACGCCGCAAAGATGAAGATGGATCATGTGGTTTCCTTTGGTATATGATGCATTATTGAATTGATGAATCATTATTGTCTCTATCATGGTTGATATAAGTACAAAACGGATGAACCTTAAAAGTGACTCCCTATGGTGAAACTATCATGGGGACGCCATGGGTTGATATCCTAGAAGAAGCCTTGGTTAGAGAACCTATGTTTATTTGTGGAATAATGAATTGAAGATCACCGTGAATTAGAGCTAGTGAAACTATCCTAGATGGATAGTGATTGTCATGTTACTCCGGTATGTGGAATGTCACACAAATTCTCATGGTTTGAGAGTTATGTACTTACGAATTTGGAGGACCCTATATGTTGGCTTGAAGCCCCAAAGGGTTAAAGAAGTCAAAGATCTTACAAAGAGGAAATTATTATTTAAATAATAAAGTTAAGGACAAAATAAAATGAGGATTATTTAAATAATAAAGTGAGGTGACAAAGTCAAGGAAGAATACTTAAATGAGGTGTATGTGGTTACAAAGATACATGACATCGACATACATAGATGTATGTAGCTATTACGGCTGCATAAAGGATGAAGTCAAGGAGATTGGTGGTTGATCGGAGGACAGTTCCTAAAGATCAAGAAAGTTCCGCATTTGCATCTCATTACTTAGATCTACCATAGAAATTTGGTATGGTTATATTATTGTCTCTTGATGGATACTATTGTTTGTTGTGTGGTGAATTCTTAAAGAATTCTTCGGCATGGTCACTCGGGATTTAGGCTCTTGATGGAGGAGAAACACTCTATGATTAAGTCCCTCGTATATGATTTCTATATTATATTAGTTTCTTATGTTACGATTTGAGCATCTACATTTTATGGGCTAGAGAAGCATGAGTAAGTTATTGGAGAGCTTCTAATAATGTCTTGGATAGTGAAAGACAAAAGAGAATATGATAGAAGGTTGTAGAGGATCCGAGTTGATATTGAAGAGAAACCCCATGTAATCCTGAAGGCATACGCAATGTGAATACGCACTAACCACGCATATTACAGGGTCAGAGTGATCTGTATAACGACACACGCGGATGCACTACTTTGGGTCACGCACTGCGATAGATTGATATCTATGGAGGATTTGTTCCTCATATAAGTTGGTGTTGAGGATGTAAGTTGAGTCTTGTGCTATAGAGTTGGTGCTCTTGTAGTGTTGTACTCTATTCGCTTGTTGCTGAAACCCCAAGGATTGGAAGTTCAGAATGAAAGTTAAGAAAATTGTACATACATTCAGGTTCTTTGTGTTCCTATAGGATGATTTGTTGATGATATATTTCGGATACATGTTGCTGATATGTCTACATCTAATCGGGTAATAAATCACAAGTAATGAGTAAAATGTGGTGATTACAACTAATGAGTTTTGTGTAAGAGGGAAGTTTGGGAAAAGAGATCCACACTCATTCAACCCCCTCAAATGTGATAGGTGCGGTCCAAATAATTGGTATTAGCAGCCTTCACCATACCGTAATGCTTCTGAGAATATCTAGACACACAAAATGGACATGAAGCTCCAATTTGATGAGGAAACCACAAGAGGTACTCGAAGGAAGGGAGTATGTATTTGGAAGGTAAACCACAGGACCATTCCTGAAGAACAAGTCAAAGCTTCAGTTCAAAGGGCTGGAAAGAAGAATGATGCATTGGCTCAAGACCATTCTTAGTGGACCCTCAAGCCCTATTAAAGAGAGCATGGGAAAAATGCACTTTCCAAGGATCTATGACTAAAGGTAGAGGAGACATATCCAAACAAATAAGAAGATGCGAAGAATTAATTCTATCAAGACTTATTAAAGGTAAAGAATCTCCAAAACTCTTAATTGCATTATTTCTAAATGATCTTGAAACACTTCAAAGGAAGTTATTGTTAGAATCAAGGATGATGTTAAAATAAATAATTTAAAGACATTTCAAATGAAAGCAAATAATCATCTGATGATGTTGACAGAAAGGAAGATCTTCAGTGGTTTCAAATGAAGGTATATAATCTCCAAAGACTCTTGATTTTAATGATTCAAAATTTGATGATGTTGAATTTTTCTCACAAGTGAATAAGAAAATCTAAAATAGGTTGTGTAGAGTTTGATGGTAGTTATCCCATGGAAATAAGAGAATAAAATCTATTAGAACTTAAAAAAAGAAGTTGAATAGGGTTTATATAAATATAGCAGTGATCATTATTATATAGGATCTATATTCATCTTCCATAACACTAAGAAGTTTTTAGGAGGAGTCAAAGGAACATCTGAAGTTAAATGGAATGCTCAAAGAACAAGAAGAGAGTAATAAGACTCAATTAGAAGAAAAAGGAAGAAGAGATCACAAGACTAAAGGATGAAAAGTTTTGAAACTATTTCCATCTCAAGAATCTAAATTGAAGAAGCCAAAAAGGGTAGAGGAACTATTGAAGAATCAAATAAATGAAGAGGGGAAGAGCTCATACCCATATGTTGTAAAGTTGAAATTGTTGGGATCTTAGAAAGAAAGTAGAGGTGTCAAATAAAATTATTGAATAGCTCATTAATATTGAATGAGATCTTAGAAATTCAAAAGATCAATGATGATAACCAGTCTTGGATACAAGAAGAAGTTACATGTTGAAGCAAGAACCTCAAACAAGCATGAGGTAAAGGATGAAAAAAAGTTTGCAAGTCAACCATCTACAAAAGGTAAGGAAAGTTTCCAAAATAACTAAGAAAGAAAGACATCAAGAAGCTACCTTTAATTCAAAGAAAAATGGACACCAAAGAAAAGGTAAGAAAGTATTTTTCATAGTCATTTTTATTCATGCAATGAATATGGTCACAAAGCTTTGAACGTAGATCTCATGAAAGGAGATATAAGGAAGATTTTGTTTAAACAATTCATAATATGTTGAGATGTGATCAGGTAGGACACATGGTTGTTCACTATAACACCATGAGATGATTACAATCAGGATTTGGCCACAAATCCCATGAGTGTTGGAACACAAGAGAAAGTCTATGATGAGGACTTCGCATAGCATGACTAGAAGAAGAAAATGAAGCAAGGAAAGGAGACATTTGAAAATATGGAAGCCGAGCCCGTTTCTAGCTGCGGTTAAAGACCAGCAAACCAGAAAACGTGGCCTTGGCGGAGGCCTAAGCAATACAAAGGGCCAGGGTAAAGGAAGGCGAAACGATAATAGTTGACCGACATAAAGGACCGGTATTTAAGTCATATCTGGCGAGCTGCCATATTAAGTCATCATTGAAAACTCTGATTCAGCGACGGATAAAAGGGCTAAATGGCGGCGTTCGAGAGGACCGCGCGGTACTGATATCAGATTGATCAGCATTAATAATGGCATTTTCAGTTGGGGTCCAGCTTAATGGCGTCATGAGTTAAAGCAGAGATCCACGCAGCTTAAAGGTGGTGATACGCGATATGAATGTCGGCAGTTCCGGCAGACGGAATATGCTTGATAATACCATTGGCAGTTGATTTGATCAGCATTTGTATCGGTTTGAATATATGGCGTTGCTGGCACTTTGGTCGAAGGAAGCGACATACGCGTTGCGTGTCCGGTTAAGGCTGGTGATGCACAAGCGTTATTAAGCATATCTGGTTGAGCGAAGATATTATGTATCAGCGGCATTGATGCACATGGGTTGAGATGTACATGGGTGTTGTGGCGATGGGTAATTGAAATCGGGGGAAACGTATCTTTGCCATGGGGTATTGCCGAATAAGGCGGTATTTGAAGCGCGCGATCAATTACGCAATAGTAGGGCGACGGGTCTTTCTCCCATGGTTCTGGTATAGTGAAGTTCACCAGCAGTAATCAGCAGAGAAGGTCTGGAAGCGTAGAAAGGCGAGCGATTCTGCGTTAATAACAGAGCGATAAGCACCGGTTCAAAGGGAGCATTATCTCTCGTGAGTATCTGTGCAATAAAGCATCCTTCCAGCGAGAGTTTATAGGGAATAGCCCACAGAGCGACCCTTTCCATTGATAAAGGGAGAGATAATCGTTAATCGATGTGATTGATGCCATTGGTTAAGTCATTATACGATAACGCGAGCAGCGCCCGCCAGTTGAATACCGGCATTAAAGAATCAAAAGTAGCGTTATCAGCGTATTGTTAACGCGCCAGATGCCAATGGTTCGATTGATTGTCAAATTGATATCGGCATGACGAACATGACGATGCCGTCGCGTAATGGTCCTTTAATAGACGAAGATTTCAAAGAAGGCGATGGCAGATTCTTACGTTTAGATGAATACATCAAATCGAGTTTTCATTGGATACGATCAAAAGATGAAGAATTAAGGGATTTCTAGGTGCGAGTGGTATTTTACTGAGGAACGCATAAAGGGAAAAAACGAATGAACCAAAGGTTCCTCTATGCGGGTAAAACTCTGGATCGCGCTACCTGAGTTATCCTGAAGAAGTCGGGGCTGGAGAAAACGGCATTGTGGAAACAGCAATTGAAGAATAAATGAATTCGGTAGTGGTTCATCCTGGCGATAGCGCTGCCGCGCGCATTTCCTGGCGAGGGAGTGCCGGCATCCCCGTTTAAGCGCAGTTGAAAGACCTTTGAGTTGGCTTAACTCTGCAATGCAAGTCAAAAGCGCTGCAGTAGAAATATATTAAAGTGGAAGACAAACCGTAGTTATTAAAGAAGAAAGAGGAATAGTAGTTGTCGACAAAGTAAAATGGTAAAATTTTGCTGTCGGCGGTGCAAGCAATCCCAAAGAGGGTTAAGTAACAGCGGCGGTAACTGGTATAGTAACGGTAAAGCTGGCTTTTAGTTTGCAGAAGGGCAAACACCGAATATTCATTCGAGAGTGGAGGAGCAGACCATGAATAATTCAAAAGCTCAAACAACAATGGAGATCGCGATGGAAAAATTTCGATGTCCAGAAACCGCAGTTTGGCGATGTAAAATGGGCCAGCAGTGACGGTGACGCCTGGTTGCAGCAAGAGGGTAGCTTTTATCTGATTATTTCATAAAAGTAGAATGGCGAAAGGTGCATCAAAATTGCTAGTACAGACCTTGAAGAACAGCCCAACGTCGATGATTAACAGGGTCAGAATTCCATGGCTATCGGCGGAGAAATGCTTTCTAATATAACGTTACGCTTCCTATCCCCTCTGTGGAATGCGGGATTCTTAGTCTATTGACCATAAATCGGTGGTGCTGCAAAGCCGCGAAAAGGGTATCGTAAGAGATATCGAACCGACCGGCAACAAAAATGCTGCCGGCAGTTCTCCAGGCCTTGTATCCGCGCTGATTTTAAAGCGTAGCTGCGTGATTACCGCGAGAAATGGTGTTGGCGGCGCCTTCGGCCTCTGGCGGCAATGGGTAGTCTGGCACGCATCCGGAAGGCATTAAATAATCACGGATATCTTTGGCACGCAGCACGGAGGGGAAGAAAGAAGGTATTTCTCCAAACTTCCTCTGGCAAAAACCGTTAGCAGCAATCACATGGTCTGGTTTGTCATGTTGCCGTTAAGCCGCGATGGTTGTATATCAGCAGCGTTACTGGCAAAATGTAAAATAATTTTCTTTTCGGTTTGTACACCCACAGAGTAACAACTCTGCAACGTTCTGGCGCGTGACTCAACTTACATTCTCGTGCACGTCCCAGAGGAGGCAACAACCTCCGTGATATCAACTATCACAATGCGATATGCCGTGAGGCATCCCGTGATGTATGCGCCTGCCTACCAGCTAACCCACATATGTACGCCGGGTCACTGTATTATAGATCAGGGTATGCCTTTTGAGTTACTTATGGTTTTCTCTTCAAAATCAAATCAAATCCTCAGCAACTTTGGCAATCATATTCTCTTTATGTCTTTCATCGTTCAAAATCGACCTTACCAATCACAACAACACATCTATGCTGTCCAAAAACTTACTCAAGCTTCTCAACCATACAATATGAATTTACTCAATCAAGTATAAGCAACCAAGATACTATAAAGCAATCATATCATCACTAAATCATAAGAGTGTTTCTCACTCCATCAACCAACACAAAAAGCATAAATAGCCTATACCAAGAATGTTTTAAGAATTCACAACACAACAAGCCATAGTATCCATCAAGACAATAATATAACTATACCATAATTTCTATGGAAGACTTGAGCCCATAGAATGTAGATATGAAGTTACTACCTCGTGAGCCTGCCCTCATCTCAACCACCAATATCCATGACTTCATCCATTGTACACACCATGTCTTCATACAACCCACGATGTAGGCCCTCGGCTCATCAACAGTTCAATGTATACATCATAAACTAGGGTTTCTGAGGCTCCGAGAATTTTTCCATCAAGATCTCAAACATTGAAACTTTGATCCATTCATGAGATCCTCCTCACACACTCTCTCTTTAATAGATATTCAATACATGGTCAAGAGATACACACAATATCTCCACAAATATCCTCCAAAAATATACATTTCCATAAGATAATCTTTCCTCTTATTTATACTCTTCATCTCTCTAGGTCACTTAACCAACTCTAGTCACTTAACCCATTTTCCCATTTTAGGTTTAACCTTCTTATAACCACTTTCCATAATTAGAAATTCTCCATTACTTAATCATTTAAATATTCCTCCCTTGACATCATTTTACCTCAATTTTATTATTTTAAATAATCCTCCTTGATTTTGTCACTTCACTTTTATTATTTAAAATAATACTCTTCTTTGCAAGCTTTGACTTCTTTGACCTTTGGGGATCTGCCAACATATGAGGGTCCTCCAATCCGCATAAGGCCAACTCTCCTCAAACCATGAGAGGAGTTATGTGATGATTACTTCACATATCATCGAAATGTATATTGACAGCACTATCCATCAGATAGTCATTAACAAATTCATTGATATTCAATTCATTATTCCACAAATAAGCAATGGTTATCCAACCATTCTTCTAGGATAACTCAAGGAAAGGCCTGCGGAGGAGGGATTTCACCATATGTAATTTCACTTTGAGTTCATCCATTTTTTCACCTTATAAATCATGATAATAAAATAATGATTCATCAATTCAAAAATGCATCATATCAAGGAAATCACATCGATCCATCTTCATCTTGAATCATGTATCAATGAAAACTCATTGATCCATATTCATCTATGCATGAAACTAAGTATGCATCATATACTTGGAAAATGATCTGAAGGAGATGGATGGATGGAGGAGGAAGGATGGATGGACATGGAGAGGATGGATAGGAAAGGAAAGGATGGAATGGAATGGAATGGAATGGAGGAATGGAGGAATGGATGAAGGAAGGAATGGATGGAAGGAAGGACAGGAAGGAAGGAATGGAAGGATGGATGGAATGGAAGGAAGGAATGGAATGGAAGGAAGGATGAAAGATGGAGGAAAGGATGGAATGGAGGACGGATGGAATGGAATGGATGGACGGATGGATGGAGGAATGGATGGAATGGAAATGGATGGAATGGAGGAATGGATGGAATGGAATGGAGGACATGGAGGAAGGATGGATGGACATGGACATGGATGGATGGATGGAATGGATGGATGGATGGAAAGGATGGAAGGAAGGAATGGATGGAATGGAAGGAAGGATGGAATGGATGGAAGGAATGGACGGAGGAATGGACGGAAGGAATGGATGGAATGGACGGGATGGATGGACGGAATGGACGGATACCAGAATTTCTATGGTAGATCTGAGCCCATGGAGTGCATATATGGAACCTGCTTTATTCTTCAAGAGCCTGTCATCATCTTAACCACCAATCTCCATGACTTCATCCAATCAGACGCTACCTACAAATTCCTCATACATCCTATGTATGTACGTGTCATGTCTCACTGTAACCCACATACACCTCATTTAAATATTCTTCCTTGACTTTGTCACCCTACCTTATTATTTAAATAATCCTCATTTTATTTTGTCATCTCTAACTTTAGCTATTTAAATAATAATTTCCTCTTTGTAAGATCTTTGACTCTCTTTGACCTTTTGGGGCTTCAAGCCAACATATGAGGTCCTCCTTAACTTCGTAAGACCATAACTCCAAAACCATGAGAATTTATGTGACATTCCACATACCAACGGAATGGTGCATGACAATCACTATCCATCTAGGATAGTTCTAATGACAAATTACTCCATCTTCACCATTATTCCACAAATAATCAATGGTTCTCCAACCATTCTTCTAGGAAGAATCAAATCCGCGAAAGTTGCCTTCCCATGATGGATTCTACCCATAAGGGGACCACTTTGGAGTTCATCCATTTGAAAATCTTATCAACCATGATAAGACAATAATGATTCATCAATTCAATAATGCATCATATCAAGGAAATCACATCGATCCATATCATCTTTTAAAGATGTATCAATGACAACCCCATTGATCCATCTTCATCTATGTGCATGAAATCATATGCACACATACTTTCCATCTCCATCCATTCTTATCAAGGATGATACATATTACATTCGACATCAATCATTAATCAATCAATCCTTTGGCATCAAACAATCACTGACATCAATCAATCAAACCATTAGCATCAATGATAACATGATCCAACAAGCTCGATCTGTTTACTCAGTGGTCATTTTTTTATCAAATAAATAACATTCCTCCATGTCAATAAAGAGGGAGAACATAATGCTGACAATGATTGTTCCAGGTATTTGGTTACATTAATTTTCCGAATGTAAATTTTTCATTTTCTCTTTTTTTTTTTTTTTTTTTTTTTTTTTTTATTTACTTTTATATACATATCATGGTAGTAATTTTGTGTAATTTGAAAACAATTAGGTAAGTGCTAATTTAAATATATGAATGTGTACATAGATCTCCTCTTATCTATGAGCTAGCTTCAAAGTTAAGTGGGAGGGCATCACTCTATGTATGTGACATATGCAAACCAATTTGGGAAGAAGAGATTTCAATGTCTTGGAATACTTTTATGGACAATTCATGGATGCCCCAAGACTAGCGAATTTTTGTGGTATGTTACATTCCATATTGCATGCTTGAATATAGTATATTCAATTAATTATATACTATGCATGTTTTTTAAATAATAATTATGTATATTAATAACACCACATTAATCCATCTGTTGTATGTCTTCAAACAAAGGGTGAATTTTCATGTCCAATTTGTGGTCCTAAGATGAAATATCACTCTACCAAAAGTTTAGGAAAGGAGGTTTGATGAGTATAGACACTTCCTCTTAAGAACCATAAGTATCGCATTTCACTGAAAAATATATTTTCAATGGGAAACAAGAGTCTGGACTAAAACAACAAAGAATGAAACCTCACCTATTGAAGTTGGGCATATGACGCACTAATCCTCTAGGTACACATTTTTTTTATGTATCAGAAATGGAATCATGTTTTGAAATTTTATTTTAATTATTCAATTTATTTTACCACACTTGATAAATAGTGTTCTGTTTTTTGTCTCTTCATCAATGTCGTTGTCGTGAATGTAGTAATAATGGGCTTCCACGAGAAATGAAATGTTATCCCACTCAATTCATGAGGCTTCCATACTATGAGGATCTAAAAATAGTCTACTGGTTTGGATACAGTGCATATCGGGAAGAATGTGGCATAAACATTATGGTGAATCATGGATGGCGTGGAGGGATAAAGAAAAATTGTCAAAATTTGTAAATTTATCTCAGTAGCTTCAATCATGCAATGCAAAGTGTGATCTTATCGAATAGCAATGGAGACCAAAGTAACCTCCTATGTTTATTAATATAGCAAAGCAATGGTGTAAAAAAGAGGTCATTCAAAGAATTAACTTCCCTACAACCTTTGTTCAAACATAAAGAATATCTAAACGAATAAAGGTGAATTTGGTGGGGTAAAACAAATGATTGGCATACCTTCATTAAGGTAATTAATAATTTTAGGATTCATATTTATATTGGTCATGTACATTTTTTTGAGATTTTTATATTTTGTCTAGTTTTGAAACAAGTAACGACATTTGTTTTATTGTTATAGTATGTTCTACCTCTATCTCTCTCCCAGACTTTGAAAACAACGGCCAAACAAGCATAAGGATCTTGGTATCACATGAGGCAAGTATCAGAATATATATGCAAAACAAATTCTGCCTTTTGGTGTAATTTGATGACATGTGTCTTACTTGTAATGTAACATGTATTATTCTTTGTTGAAACATGTTATTTTCTTTGTGTCATGATCTCATAGATGGTTGTCATAGAAATAAATCCATGAAGATGATATAACCATTGGAAGAGATAAATCCCTAAGATAATGTGTGAAATGCATAAGTATCTACCTCTAGCATTTTCAATGCACAAGAACACTCACTCATACACCAAGTTGAGGATAATGAAATGTCCTGGACTGCATAATAATAAGGTCAATGTGGATGGTGGAGTGGCACCCTTTAAATCATCTGCTAATTTTGGTTAGACAGCATGTCCTAGAGGGTTCTATGGTGGAGGATTATATTGTATATGAATCCATGGTGTATATTAGTCGGACTTCTCCTAATTAGCGCTGCAAGCTATGCATGCTAGATTTCATTTGACAAACTCCATCAAAACATTGGAAGGGGAGAAGTTGTTGGGGAAAAGATACAATGAAGAAAAGAGAGGTAATTAAATTGTGATACTTGTAATAAATACAAATTTTCGCTTTTTTTCAGACATGATCATACCTAATTTAGTATCATTCTTTATCATTTATTAATATTTACCATTATTATAACTAATATTATCATTATTGGTGAATTGTGATTTTTGATCGGTCAGTTGCTCAAAATTGGGATGCACCACATTTATAAATTGCAAACAATCTGACTAGATGAAGTTGGTATGGATTGATAAATGTAAAAAATTTCATGGCGGTTGGTTATCATGGAAAGAACTATCCGAATTGGTTAGAGAAGCTCGTCGTAGAATGGGAGATTTTGATGTCATGTCAGAGGG
The DNA here is from genome assembly GCA_010110895.2 of Picea sitchensis. Classification (NCBI taxonomy): domain Eukaryota; kingdom Viridiplantae; phylum Streptophyta; class Pinopsida; order Pinales; family Pinaceae; genus Picea; species Picea sitchensis. The sequence continues at coordinate 13,828 of SNQJ01S0112088.1, forward strand.
AAATAGATTTTAGCATATAGTTTTGAAAAGATGGAAAGGAGCAAATTCAATTCCATTTTATTCAGCCATTTTATATTATATTAATGGATCAGAGGGTGTGTTTTTTTTCATACAGTAATTTCCAAGTTAAATTTGTTTTATTATTAATTGACAATGCATCTTTTACATGTTTGGCATATGTAATTGGAAACACCACAAGGCTATGTGGTAATGGTCATAAATTCTACATCAAAAAGTTGGCTTGAAACAAGGAAAACCATGATGGTGGGATAATTGTAGTATTTCAAGTCACTAATATTTCCTCTAGGAGGGACAAACATCCCTATAAATATGAAAATAGATACTATGGGTTTTAATGATATAATTGAGTGTGAATTTGATTCCTTCAAATTAGTTTTGTTCCATGTCAAATGGTATAGGTTACTTTAATGCATGAAATATGGATGAGGAAATAACTATTATTCAACATGCCAATGGATTCATAATTAAAACAATTTTTTTAAAAGAAAACATTGTTGTGGTTTTTCCCAAGTTATTATGAATGTAAAGTCTTTTTAAATTCAAATCGTTCCGTAAGAGGGATTAATACTGTTGTTGTAGATATGATCCAAGAGGAAGGCCAAGAAAGCATATTGTAGATGCAGAAGAAGATGATATTGAAGAAGAATATGATGTAGATCTAGAGTAGGAATAATAATAGGTGAAGCATATGGAGCTTCCAAAATTCCTTCATGTGGATTTGGTCTTTGTTTAGTAGAGAATAAACTATTCTTGAAACTAAGAGATGTTCATTCATTCATATTTATACCCAAAGATCACTCACATATCCACTCTATATATTGGACCCATCTCATTCCTTATTTCATTTTAATTTTTAATCTACAAATTTTGTAAAAGGAAAAACTATTAAAAGACATTGTACTAGGGATAGAGCACATGATGTACAAGTCGTCGACCTGAATGGGGGCCAATGCTGAAATTCCTTCAAAAAATTGTATAAACAATATTTTGACATCTATAGACTATTCACATGCCTTGATGATAGGGAAGGGTTTCCAGACTCAAATATCAATTACACACCCTCTCTTTATATTCATTGTCTGTTTCATTCAAAACCAACACCACGCCAATTAAAGTCTCCGGGATTTTGTTGTGGAAAGAAGAAGTTGATATAAATGATTTATATTTAAATTATGATTTTGTACTAATATTCTTATGGATCAAAAGAGTACTTAGATGAGAGAAAAACAAAAGACATAAAATAACTTGAAGTTTAAAGGATTAATCAAGTACCTCTTTATCGACGCATTTCATTACTCCATAGTACTAGATGGGGATGCTTCAAGCGCATCTCGGTCATTTTTAAAGGAAACAACTAAATCACATTGTACTAGGATAGAGTAGCATGACAAGAAACAAAAGAACTCGAATGGCACCAATGTTGAAATTATTTCAAAATCTTTCTGTATGCACCAAATCCTGATGGATAGACTACTCCATGCCTTGAACATAGCGTGGGTTTCCAGAGTCAAATATTACTATCACACCCACTCTATATATTGACCAATTTCTTCCTCATTTCGTTTTAATTTTAATGGTTGAATTTTAAAGGAAACAACTATTGTTGATACTGTACTAGGCTAGATCATGTAGATGAGCAATAAGATTCAAAGGAATGTAAATACTGGAAATTTTCAAAATGTTATGTATGCACCAAAATTTGACATGATAGATTTTGTTTGTGGCCTTTGATGATATGGAGAGTTTCCAATCAAAGAGCACCTCTACACACCCACTCTTTATATTCATCGTCAGTGTCATTCAAAACAACAATCATGCCAATTAGCCTATGATTTTGGTCGTGGCGAGAATAAGGAGATAGATGATATTTTGTATTTGAATAATGATTTTGTACTAATATTTTTATGGAGCAAAAATAGTACGTGATATGAGAGAAAAAAAACAAAGACAAGAAATAACTGATATTTGAAAGCCAGTGATTAATCAAGGCCTTTTTTATCAATATTGTACTGCCTTGGCAATTGTTTTGGAGTATGTATTACTGCGTATATCAATCGTATTTTAAAGGGTTTCAACCAAAACAAGTTCAGTAATTTAGGATGAGTAATAAGGACGTGGAAACATTAACTCACAGGAATGGGGCCAATGTTGAAATTCTTTCAAAATGCCATGTATGCACCTAAATTTGACATGGATAGACTGCTCTCGCATTCCTTGATGATATGAAGGCTCCTGGACTCAAACATTACTCACACAACCACTATATATATATCAACCCATATCATCCTCATTTCTTTTTAATTTTATCAGCCGACTTTAAAGGAAATAACTATTAAAAAAAAGACACTCTACTAGGGCTAGAGTACATGGTGGTCAATGACCTATGAATTAAATAACGCTGAAATTTTTTTCAAATGTTTGGTGTATGCACCAAATTTGACATGGATAGACTATTTGTATGCCTCTGTTTTATATGGGGAGGGTTTCAGACTCAAATATCACCTGTACACAATCTAATATTTATATTCATAGCCTATGTCATTCAAAACCAACATCACATGCCAATTAGGCCCATGATTTTGGTCATGTAGAGAAGAAGGAAATAGATGAGATTTCGTGATTTAAATAATGATTTTGAAAATTAACATTCTTATGGAGAAAAAGAGTACTTAGATGAGATAAAACAAAGACACAAATAACTAATATTGAAGCTTCAGCGTCCCCTCGAGGTGCAGGACGCCGGTGACTAAGACAGCTGTTAAGCCACTCCGTATTGAAAAGTCATCGGTTCGAAATCCTATGGGAAAAAAAATCCAACCATGTGCTATATTGCGGGCTCAGCCGGTGCGACCAAAGGATTTTGATGGCTTAGATGCCCCCGAATCACGGTTTCTTAGCCATGTGTTAACTCACGCCACCGTAAGTTCGCCACACATTAACAAACAAAAAACAATATTGAAGCTTGTGGGATTAATCATATTCTATTGACAACATTATCAGATTCCCTTGTAGTATTATATGTGGGGATGTCATGTCTCGATCATTTTAAAAGAAACAACTAAAATACATTGTAATAGGGATAGAGTACATGATAGGAAACAATAACTCCGTGAATGGGGATAACGCTGAAATTTATTCAAAATGCACTTTAAATTTGACATGGATAGACTATTTCATGCCTGATGATATGGAATGGTTTCCAGACTAAAATATTACTCACACACCCACTCTATATCGACCCATCTCGTCCTTCGCTTTTAATTTTTTGATTGGACGAATTTTAAAGGAAACAACTAATTATAATAAAAGACATTGTATTAGGGATAGAGTACATGATGAGAAACATTGACCTGTGAATTGGGCCAACGTTGATTTTTTTCTAAATGTTTATGTATGCACCAGTTCTGACATGGATTGTTTGTATGCCTGACTATATGGACGGTTTCCAGACTAACATCACTCACACACCCACTCTTTATGTTCATCGTTTGTGTCGTTCAAAAGCATTATCATGCCAATTAGGCCCATGACTTTGGTCATGGAAAGAAGAAGGCAATAGATGAGATTTCATTTAAATAATGATTTTTACTTCATTATTCTTTTATGGAGAAAAAGAGGACTTAGATGAGAGAAAAAAAAAAGGCAATAAATAACTGATATTGAAGATTTTACGATTAATCAAGTAATTTTATCGACATTATTATTGCATCTCCCTACTACATGAGGAAACCATTCAGATCGATCAGATTTTAAAGGAAACAACTAAGACTTCTCATAGGGATTACTTTACATGATGGGAAATAATAACCCGTGAATGGGGCCAATGCTGAAATTCGTTCAAAAAAAAAAAATTCAGGAAGGCACTTAAATTTGACATGGATAGATCCTGCCTACATGTCTTGACAACATGGAAGCATATTTTCACTCAAATATTACCACATTAATTCACTTCTATATATCAACCCTATCCCATCCCCATTTCATTTTAATTTTCTGTGATAATTTTAAAGGAAACAACTATTAAAAATACACACTAGAACCATGTGACATGATGGGCAATAGTGGACCTAAAGAATGGGGCCACTGTTGAATTTTTTTCAAATGTTTATGTATGTAATCAAATTTGACATGGATAGACTATTTGTATTTCTTGACGATATGGGAGGGTTTCCATAATTAAACATGACTCACATAACTTGTACTTTAGTGCATTCATAATCTGCATGCTCAAACAAACATCATTCCAATTAGGCCCTACATCTACTGGAGAGAAGAAGGCAATAGATGATATTTGTATATTTAAATAATGATTTTTACTAATATTAATCTTTATGGAGAAAGAGAGTACTTAGATGAGAAAAAAAAACAAGAAATGTCCACATTGCTTGTGTGATTAATCAGCAATTTCTTTATCGTAGTTCCATTCCTATAAGACTAATATATGGGGACTAAGGCACCCCATCATATTTTTAAAGGAACAACTAAAAGACATTGTACTAGGGATATAATACATGGAAATGAACCTGGGAATGGGGCCAATGTTAAAATTCTTTCAAAATGTTTCTATATGCAATCCTAAATTTGATACATGGATAGACTATTTTCATGTCTTTGATTTATATGGAAGGTTTCCACTCAAATATTACCTACACACCCACTCTATATATCAACCCATATCTTCCTCGCTTTCATTTTAATTCTTCTTTGGATGTCATTTAAAGGAAATAATAATTATCAAAAGAAATTGTACTAGGCTAGAGTACATGATGGGCAACAAGGACATGAATGGGGCCAATGTTGAACTTTTTCTTTCAAAATTGTATGCACGTGCACCTGACATGGATAGACTTTTTTATGCCTTGACGATATGGGAGGGTTTTCTAGACTCAAATATTTACTCACAATAATCTATACTCTTTTATATTCATCATTTGTAGTTATTCAAAACAACACTCCATGCCAATTAGGCCCATGATTTTGGTCGTGGTGAGAAGAAGGAATAGATGAGATTTCATATTTAAATAATGATTTTGAAATTTATATTTCTTTATGGGGAAAAATATTACTTAGATGAGAAAAAAAGACAAGAAATAACCGAGCATTGAAGCTTCTTTATCGATTTTATTTCATCCCTTGCAGTACTAGATGTGGGGATGCCATGCGCATAGATCATATTTTAAAGGAAGAATAACATATTGTTCTAAGGATAGATATGATGGGAAACAGTATTGACCTTTGAATGGGGCCAACGCTGAAATTATTTCAAAATGTTTCTAGATGCACCTAAATTTGACATGGATAGACTGCTTGCGTCTTGACAATAAGGAAGGGTTTCTAGACTCAAATAACACTCACACATCTATCTATATATACTGATCATCTCGTCCTCATTTCGCTTTAATTTTCTGATCGTTCGAATTTTAAAGGAGACAACTATTAAGAGACATTGTACTAGGGCTAGAGTACATGATGGGAAAACAATGGACCCGTGGAATGGGAGGCAACGCTTGAAATTTTTTAAAATGTTTTTGCATGCAATTCAAAATTTGACATGGATAGATTGTTCACATGCATTCACGATATGGGAGGGTTTCCAAACTCAAATATCACTCAGACACCCACTCTATATATCATATGTGGGGTGTCGCTCAAAACCAACACAATGCCAATTAGGCCCTAAGGATTTTGGTCGTGGAGAGAAGGTAATAGATGAGATTTCATATTTAAAAGATTTTGTATTAATATTTATGGAGAAAAAGAATACTTAGATGAGAAAAACAATAAGACAAGAAATAACTCATATTGAAGCTTGTGTGAATAATCAAGTACTCTCTTTATCTATGTTATTGCATTCCCTTGCAGGCATTCGAGTGATGTGGGGACATCATGTGTCCTCGGACCGTGATTTTAAAGAAAACAACCAAAACACATTGCACTAGGGATAGAGGAAGATGATGGAAACAATTTCTTTGTGAATGGGGCCAATATCAAATTCTTTCAAATGTTTCTATGTGACCTAAATTTGACATGGAGGCTATTCTCATGCCTGAATGATATGGAAGGGTTTCTAGACTCAAATATTACCAACACACCTACTCTATATATCATACCATCTCATTTTAAATTTTTCGATCAAATTTTAAAGGAAAACTATTTTTAAAATACATTGTACTATGGTTAGAGTACATGATGGGAAACATTGACCTCAGGACCGAACTAACACATTGATTTTTTTCAAAATGTTTCTAGATGCACCAAAATTTGACATGGATAGAATATTTGTATGGCTCCTTGGACGAGCATGGGAGGGTTTCTCTAGAATCAAAGATCAACTTTACACCCACTTCTTTATAACATCACTGTCGCTCAAAACAACCATCATACTCTAATTAGGCCCATGATTTTGGTCATGGAGAGAAGAAGGAAATAGATAATATTTCGTATTTAAATAATGATTCTTTTGTACTATTATTTATGAGAAAAAGAGTACTTAGATGATAGAAAACAGACAAGAAAGAATTGAGATTGAATCTTCCTTGATTAATCAAATACTTCTTTATCGACGTTATTGCATTCCCTCAGCAAAGTAGTAGATGCGGGATGTCAAGGCCTTGGTCGTATTTTAATGGAAACAACTAAAATACATTGTACTCGGACTAGATTACATGACAAGCAAGTAGTTTAACCTAGAATGAGGCTAATGTTGAAATTCTTCAAAATATTATGTATGTACCTTAAAATTTGATATGGATAGATTTTGTTCACATGACTTGATCTATGGAAGGGTTTCCAAACTCAAATATGATTCATACACCCACTCTATATATCATCTAATCTCGTCCTCATTTCATTTTAATTTTCTCTCACAAATTTTAAAGGAAACAACTATTAAAAAGACATTGTAATTAGGAAAGAGTACATGATGGGAAACAAAGGACTCCTATGAATGGGGCCAACGCTGAATGTTTTTCAAACTCTCCTCAGATGCAATCAAATTTGACATGGATAGATTGTTTGCATGACTCTTGACAATATGAGAGATTTTCCAAACTCAAATATCACTCACAAACCAACTCTATATAGGAGTTTATCGGTGTAAATGCTCAAAACCATCATACAATTAGGGCTCCATGATTTTGGTCATGTCGCTAGAAGAATATTGAAAATAGATGAGATTTTGTATTTAAATAATTATTTAGTACGGATATTATTAATGGAGAAAAATACTTCTTAGATGATATAAATAAATAATGACAAGAAATAATTGATATTGAAGCTTGTGTGATTAATCATAATTTCCTTTATCTATTACTATTTCATTCCCTTGCATTACTAGATGAGGGGACGTCATGTGTCTCGATCATATTTTAAAGGAAACAAATAAAATACATTGTAGTAGGTATAGAGTACATAATAAAACAATAACATGAATGGGGTCATTGAAATTTTCAAAATGCTTTGTATTAATGAAATTTGACATGGATAGACCTGCTTTCATTCCTTGACTATATGAAAGGGTTTCCAGACTAAATATTACTCACACACCCACTCTATATATCGGCCCATCTCACCCTCATTTCGTTTTGATTTTCTGATCGGTCAAATTTTTAAAGAAACAACTATTAAAAGACATTGTACTAGGGCTAGAGTAATGATGGGCAATAGTGACCTGAATGGAATAACGCTGAAATTTTTCAAAATTTTGTATGCACCTAATTTGACATGGATACTGTTCTTACGCCTTAATGATATGGGAGGGTTTCCAAACTCAAAGATCACTCACACACACCCACTCTTTATATTCATCATATGTTTCTTTTAAAACCAACATTGTGCCAATTAGGCCCATGATTTTGGTTGTGATGAGAAGAAGGAAATAGATGATATTTACATTTAAATAATGATTTTGTACTAACATTCTTTATGGAACAAAAAGAGTACTTAGATGAGAAAAAGAAAAATATACAAGATATAATTGATATTGAAGCTTCTACAATTAATCAAGTACTTATCACATTGTGTTCCATTGCAGTAATAAATGGGGGGACGCCATGTGTGTGGATCATATTTTAAAGGAAACAACTAAAAGACATTTATACCAGGGATAGAGTACATGATGGGAAACAATAATCAGGAATGGGCTACCATTGAAATAAAATTTTCAAAATGTTTTGTATGCACTGAATTTGGATGACATAGATAGACTCTTCAAGATGCTCCTGACTCCATATGGAAGGGTTTCAATACTCAAATAATATTACCACACACCCACTCTATATATCGACCCATCTTGTCCTCATTTCGTTTTATTCTCTTTGGACAAATCTTTAAAGGAAACAATTATTAAAAGACATCAGACTATGGATAGAGTATATGATGGGAAACAATGACCTATGAGCTGGGGCCAACATTGAAAATGTTTCAAATGTTCTTTATGCACTAAATTCGACATGGATAGACTATTCATATGCCTTGACAATATGGGGAGGTTTCTAGACTCAAACATCACCACACAATCTACTCCCTTTATATTCATCGTCTGTGTCGCTCAAAACCAACAACATGCCAATTAGGCCAATGATTTTTTTCATGGAGAGAAGAAGAAAATAGATGATATTTTGTATTTAAATAATGATTTTATACTAATACTCTATGGATAAAATGAAAAGATTACTTAGATGAGAGAGAAAAACAAAGACAATAAATAACTGATATTGAAGCTTGTGTGATTAATCTTGTACTTCTTTATCTACGTTATTTATCTGCGCATTATACATGGGGAAGTCATGCGTATCGATCTTATTTTAAAGGAAACGGCTAAAAGACAATGTACTAGGGATAGAGCACTGATAGGAAACAAGGCTCATGAATGGGGACAACATTGAAATTCTTCAAAAATGTTTAGTGTATGCACTCCAAATTGACATGGATAGATTTTGTATGCATGCCTTGATGATATAAAAAGGGTTTCCAAGCCAAAATATTACTCACATAACCACTCTATATATTTTCTCATCTTGTCCTCATTTCGTTTTGATTTTCTTGGCCGAATTTTAAAGGAAACAACTATTAAAATACATTGTAAATTAGGGCTAGAGTACATGATGGGAAACAATGACGAGTGAATGGGGCCAACGCTTTCTAATTTTTCAAACAAGTTCTTTTGTATGCCCCAAAATTTGACATGGATAGACTGTTTTTATTCCTTGACAATATGGGATGGTTTCAGATTCAAAGATCACTCACATACCCACTCTTTATATTCATTGTAAGTGTCGTTCAAAACCAAGATCATGCCAATTAGGCCCATGATTTTGGTCATGGTGAGAAGAAGGAAATATATGAGATTTGCATTTAAATAATGATTTGTACTAATATTCTTTATGGATCAAAAGTGTATTTAGATCAAAGAAAAACAAAGACAAGAAATAACTTATATTGAAGCTAATGTGATTGATCAAGTACTTCTTTATCGATGTTACCGTGATTCTTTGCGATTAGGATATGGGGATGTCATGTCTCGACTTATTTTAAAGGAAACAACTAAAATACATTGTAATAGGACTAGAGCAATAATGATAGGTAAACAATAACTGGTGAATGTAAAATAACGCTGGAACTTTCAAAAACTTTCTCTATGCACCGAATTTGACATGGATAGACTGCTTGCATGCCTTTAACGATATGGAAGGGGTTTTAGACTCAAATATTACTCACACAACCACTCTATATATCTAATCCATCTTTCTCAATATTTTAATTTTCTCAATTTTAAAAGGAAACAACTATTAAAAAGACATTGTACTAGGCTAGAGTACATGATGGGAAACAATGACTGTCAAGTGGAATAGGGCCAACATTGAAATTTATTAAAAATGTTTATGTATGCACTTCAAATTTGGACATGTATAGACTGTCACATACTGACGATATGTGAGGGTTTCCATAATCAAAGATCACTCACACACTGATTCTTTATATTCATCGTCTGTGTTGTTAAAACTAACATCATGCCAATTAGGTCCAGGATTTTGGTCATGGAGAGAAGAAGGAAATAGATGAGATTTCATATTTAAATAATGATTTTGTACTAATATCTTCTTTATCGAAGCAAAAAGAATACTTCCTAGATGAGAGATAAAAACAAAGACAATAAATAACCGGAGCATTGAAGCTTGTGAGATTAATCAAGTACTTCTTTATCTATGTTATTGAATTCCCTTGCAATACTAAATGCAGGGATGTCATGCATCTCGATTGTATTTTAAAGGAAACAACTAAAAATACATTATAACAAAGTATTAGAGTACTGAGGGAAACAAGAACTTGTGAATGGGGCCAAGGTTAAAATTATTTCAAAATGTTTTTGTATGCATTGAAATTCGACATGGATAGATTGTTTGCATACCTTAATGATATGAAAGGGTTTATAGACTCAAATATACCTTCACACACCACTCTATATATTTATCCATACTTACTCATTTTATTTTATTTTTATCATCAAATTTTAAAGGAAACAACTATTAAAATATTGTACTAGGCTAGAGTACATGATGCAAAACAATGACCTTTGAATGTACAATCGCTTGAATTTTTCAAATGTGTTCTAGATGCATCGAAATTTGGACATGATGGATCACCTAAATTTTGAGATGGTATGTGAGGGTTTCCATACTCAAAGATCACTTACACACCCACTCTTTATATTCATCGTCAGTGTCGTTCAAAACCAACACCATGCCACTTAGACCTAAGGATTTTGGTTGTGGCAAGAAGAAGCAGATAGATGAGAGATTTTTTATTTAAATAATGATTCCATACTAATATTCTTTATGGAGAAAAAGAGTAGTTAGATGAGACAAAAACAAAGACATAAAATAACTTTAAGCTTGTGCCATTAATCAAGTACTTCTTTATCGACTTTATCGCATTCCTCAGCATCTAGATGTGGGGACGTGCATCTTATTTGTATTTTAATGGAAACAACTAAAAGACATTGTATTAGGGCTAGATTACATGATGGGAAACAAAGAACTGCGGATTGGGGCCAATGTTGAAATCTTTCAAATGTTTTGTAATGTAATCAAATTTGAATGGATGGACTGTTCACATGCCTTGACGATATGGAAGGGTTTCCACACTCAAATATTACTCACACACCAACTCTATATATCAACCCATCTCTTCCTCATTTCATTTTAATTTTCAAAGATTTTTAAAGGAAACAACTATTAAAAAGACATTATACTAGGGCTAGAGTACATAATGGGAAACAATGACTCATGACATGCAAATAATATTGAATTTTTTTCTAAAATGTTTATGTATGCACCAAAATTAACATGGATATACCTTCATTATTCACATGCCTTGGATGATGTGGAGGGTTTCCATACTCAAAGTCATCACTCACACCAATTCCTTTTTTTATATTCATAGTTTGTGTTGTTCAAAACCAACACCATGCCAACTAGGCTTCCATGATTTTGGTTGTGGCGAGAAGAAAGAAATAAATGAGATTTCATATTTAAATAATGATTTGTACTAATATTATTTATGTATCAAAAGAGTACTTAGATGAGAAAAAAAGACAACAAATAACTCCATATTAAAGCTTCAGATTAATCATACTTCTTTATCGACAAGCATTGCATTCCTTGTAGTAATTAGGATGTGGGACGCTACATCTCATCATATTTTAAAGGAAATAGATAAAATGTGTTGTACTAGGGATATAGTACATGATGAGCAACAATAACCTGTGAATGGGACCAAATCTGGAAATTCTCATTTCAAAATGTTTTTGTATGAAACAAATTCGACATGGATAGACTGTTCGCATAAATTGACGATATGGAAGGGTTTCAATACTCAAATATTACCACACACCTAATTTCCATATATCGGACTCCATATCATCCTTTTTTTCTGCTTTAATTTTCTTTGGTCGAATTTTTAAAGGAAACAACTATTAAAAGACATTGTAATAAGGCTAGAGTACATGATGGGAAACATCGTCCACAATGTCCTGTGAATGAGACCAATGTTGAAATTTTTTCAAAATGTTTATGTATGCACCGAAATTTGACATGGATAGATTGTTTGTATGCCTTAGGAGCCTCCTCTTACATTATGTCCTTGTCTTCTTGGTGGAACTTTAGATATCCTGCAATGATTCCACCAATGATTGAGTTGTGAGTCTTTGATGGTAGACCATATGAATAAATAAGAATTTTTGTTAATCCCCCAATTGAGTGGGGTGGTAACATTGTTTTAATTGATTTAGTGTTTGTGACAACACCAACAAAATCCAAATTGTTCCTTAGGCACATTTGTATGTATACCGTGAAAGTCGTAATTCCTTACTCTTTTTTTGATGCAATTTTCACATGAAGGATTCATTGTCACCATCAATGAATGCTCATATTATGATCCAAAACCACATTTGACTGAAGATAATGTATCACCTTTAGTGGATCATACATAGTCTATCCCTACTATTTAGTTGTACAAACCTCCTTCACAATTGAATTATGTATCCACTTCCTCTATTTTTAATATCAACTCCCATAAAGAATGAGGCTTTGACTCATTTTCATGACTTAGGATAGAAGATTAAAAATGGGCATTTATCCATAAGGGTAACAAAGAAAATTTCACCCCATATGTGCAAAAGTGTCGTGTCCTACTTTTTCGACCATGATCTTTCCTAAAGATGATAAATTCTTAGAGGCCATGACCTTTTTAGATAGTCCTTAGGCTAACCTCTATAATGGATCTCCTATTGACTTTCACCCTAGGTCTATCTACTCCATTCCTTTCCACATAATGGTCATCATTCAAAATATCATTTTTCATCAATGTATAGTGGTTAAAGGAGCCTCCTCTTACATTATGTCCTTGTCTTCTTAGTGGAACTTTATAGGTCCTTCTATAATTCCACCAATGATCGAGTTGTGAGTCTTTGATGGTAGCTCACCATATGAATCAATAAGAATTTTTCTTAATCCCCCAATTGAGTTGGGTGGTAGCATTGTTTTAATTGTTGTACTAGTGGTTATGACAATGCCAAAAAAATCCAACTTGTTCCTTAGGCACAATTGTATGTACATCATGAAAGTTGTAATTCCTTACTCTTTTTGTGATGCAATTTCCACATGAAGGATTCATTGTCCCCATCAATAAATTCTCATATTATGATCCACAACCACATTTTACTGAATATAATGTATCACCTTTAGTGGATCATACATAGTCTATCCCTACTATTTAGTTGGAAAAACCTCCTTCACAATTGAATTATGTGGCCACTTCCACCATTTTTTTAATATCAACTCCCATAAAGAATGATCCTTTGAATCATTTTCATGACTTAGGCTTGAAGATTAAAATTGGAAATTTATCCATAAGGGTTAAAAATCCAATTTCACCCCCTATGTGCAAAAGTGTCAGGTCCTACTTCTTCGACATTGATATTTCCTAGCGATGATACATTCTTAGAGGCCATGACCTTTTTATATAGTCATTAGCATTATAAATTTAATTATTAAATATTCAAGTGGATAAATTGTCTTCATATATTTGAGAAATCAAAGGAATTCTTGAATCCCTAGGATCCAAGTTCAAGAACTAGGGAAAGAGACCATCAATAGATGATAACCCTAACCAAGAAGAATCACTTAATTGTCAAAAGTTGAGATATGATTTGAGAAAGTAGAAGGAACCCACCTTCAATGGGATTGTTGAAAGAGGAAATAGAGCATAGACTTGGTTGGTTAACATTGAAGGATGCATGATGCTATATGAATTCAACACCTCAAATAAGACTATTGTTTTTATCACGGTACTTGTATCCCTCAAATAGTCCAAAAATAACCTACAAGGGTCCTATGTGACGGCTTAAGGACTCGTCCAACACTATATCATGAGAACTTGTGTGGCTTGTGGTTGTTGTTCATAGAAGTTAAGCCTAAGAATGTTCACTTAGGGAACAAGTCCCTTGTTTCCCTCCCTTAAGCTTGGTTAGACCTTGAGACCCATTCTTGGTTCAAAAATAACTTATTCATGGTTCCCAAATTCCACTTGGAGGTGAATGATATGTTACATAGGTGATATGTGGTGGTTTGACTACTTGTCTATGGTTCTTGAGCTTGAGAAGCAAGGTTTAGGGTTGAAGACTATTGTTTCCTTTCATCAACTATAGTCATGAACCTAAGAACCATCCACGATGATTAAGAAGACCTCATAATGTCACCCATATTCAACTTGGATGCCAAATACTCCCTAGATAGGAGTTGTGTCATGGTTTTTAGGTGTTGTCGATGGTGGTTGAGCTCAAGAAGGTTTAGTTAGGTATTTAATCCATTGTTTCCAACCTTCCATGTTTATGCCTCTACGCCCATTTTCAATGTACAAAACCTAATCGTGATGCCTTTATCCCTCTTAAAGGACAAATTTTTGTTATGTTAGTTTGAGGACTTGTTCAAGTATATTGATTAGCTTTAGAATCTTCAAAAATATTATAAGGCACTTGTTTTCATTCTTTGATAATAGCTAAGGTCTTGTGACCCATCCATGGTCTTGTGTGGTGACCCGAGGACTTGTTCATGGTGCTTGAGATAGATATGATATGTTTGGGGCTTGATTTTTCGTTTCCCTCCCTTGAACATGGTTAAGGGATTGAGGATTGTTTCCCTACCACAACCATGGTCAAGGCCCCAAGACCCATTTAGGACATAAGGCCATTATTTCTCTCCCTTGACATTGTATGACCTTAATACTAATTATTGGTTCATAAATAACCTAGTTATGGATCCCATATC